>CP092869.1:45994449-46102044 GCA_030710605.1 Cordylochernes scorpioides | reverse complement strand
GTAGAGAGAGGGCTGCCCATGGGGGGAGCCTCTTATCTGCAAGAAAAAGCGCCCATTAAACTCTAGAGTGTTCATGCCCAAGCAGATGTTGAACAGTTCGGAAACTACTTTTTGATCTTTGTTAGAGACAGCAGGAGAGTTGAGGAGTGAGCCTAACCCATCAAAAATTAAAGAATGTGGGAGGCTCAGGAAGAGAGATGTGACATCAAAAGTGGACATGGTGGGGCTGTCAGACTGAGAAAAGTTTTTTAGTTTGGCGATAAAATCAGAGGAGTCTTGAATGGAATAAATATTGTGGGCTTTGACAAGGGGGCTTAAGGAAGTTTGAAAGATATCTAGCTAAATGCAATGCGGGCGAAAGATGATATGCGACGATGGGCCTGAGAGGGACATCGGGCTTATGAGTCTTAGGGAGCCCATAAATACGTAAATTTGGCATCCGTACGTTTTATAAAAAATCACCTTCCCTGGGCACATCTTTACGCATCCCCTCACAAAAAGCTCCATTAAACCCAGCCCCCAATCTTTCTCCAATGCCATCTACAGAATCCCGTGTAATGACTGCCCACAATCCTATGTTGGAGAAACTGGCCGAACCATTGCCACTCGAGTCCTAGAACACGACCGTAACATCCGTTCTCATGATCGTAAGTCACTACTCTATCAACACAGCCACGAATTTAACCATTCTTTTAATTTACGCAACACGATTCCGGTATATAGTGATGTTAAGAACAAATATCAACGTTTGGTCCTTGAGGCTCTTGTGTCCAGCTCTATCCCTAGTTTTAATAGAAAAATAGATCTCCCCCCTCAATATACTGTTTTTTCTAAACTTGGCCACTGACATCCTATTTTGCTCCTTTCCTTTATTATGCCTAGATACTTACGTTTTCTCGTCTTTCCATCCTTTTTCCCGTGTTTTACCTTTAATTCGTCTCTTATACAGATTTTTAGTTTATTTTTTTTTTCGAAATTTCGTACTTTTATCTTTAGTTCCATATGTAAATTTCTTAATTTTTAAGTAGATCTTAGTTAGTTTTCTTTTATGCTAATTCACTGCATATAAATATTGGTTCACTCTTTCTAATCACGCATTGTACCTGATGAAGGGCAGCTGATGCCCGAAAGCTTGTTGTGCGGAATAAAGAAACTTACCACGCTATTCACCTACTTCCTGTTTTATGTAATATACCTTATAATAATATTATAATATACTTTGTTTAATTAATTTATTTTTGAATGTTTGGATTTGGCAGCACTGTAATTATTGTGGTTGTTATGAATATTTTCAAAAGTGTATATATAGCATTAGAAAGATATATAATTAAAATTTGTTTCTTAATTTGGTAAAGCATATTTATATATTTAATTGAAGGAACATTACACTTTAATTTTATTTATATTTTAATATATCTTGTGATAGCATGATTCAGGCGATGATGCCTTTTAATAAAATATTCTTTAGATAATATACTATTTTTTCTTTAAATAAAAGAGCCTAAAATGTTTTCTTACTGCGATGATAAATTATTGGGGTCCCGGGTCATTATTGGTCAATTTTCCAAGCGACTCGCCAACTCAGACTTCCAGGTATCGATACTTAGTTTTAACTTCTATATAGCCGGGAGCAATATCTTCCTGGCACAATTCTCATCTACATTTTGGATATATAATTGGCCAAGACACAGTTTCTCAACGAAATACCTCTTTAAATTAAATTTTGCAACAGGTTTCTCTGGAGATGGTTTTATTTTATTTTTATTAACGCAATCTCGTAATCTGAGACAAACATTATCTATTTTAGAATACAGATTTTCAATTTATATTTTCATGAATCATGTAAACAGTAGACCCCTATCAATAATGATTAATTCAATGTTTACACCTTTAACACAAAATTTATTTTCTCTTATTCATCAAAGAAGGCACTTTTCCTTCTGTTTCTTGCTTCCTAAACAAACAGTCATTTTCTTTGTAATTATTTTTTCTAGAAATTCGATAATTCTATTGCGCAACTTGAGCTGGATGTTCAAAAGAAGCCGTTTTCACCGTGATTGTTCTTATGGCAAAATGGCCTATGGAATTCTAAGAATATTGCCTTGCCAAATGTCCTTTTTTTATAACACATATAACAGGGAATTTATTTTTCTTGAGAACAATGAATTTAAATTTGATATCACTCCTTTTTCTCTTTAGAGGTAACTCACATGTTATATTATTGTATCAATTCATCACAAAGCTGCTAATATTTTATAAATGATCGTGTTCTTATTAATGAATTGTTTGACATAGACGCAGAGCAGCAGCTTTACACACCCAAGATAGTGGACATTGCGACTGCTGTGATAGAGATGCATGGAGACATCTGAGGCTCTTCGTTTGAGACTACTACAACAACAATGAATTGTTTTAGGTATATTAGATTGAATAGGTACCATGTTTCGAAGCTTCATAAATTTGTCATTATATTAATAATTTAAAAAAATCGAACTGACAAAATATTCCTGAAGTTTTCATTTTAATTGTTCCAAATGTTTTTGGTAGAATTTTTATTTGCATCATACACACATGCATTTAGAAAGATTGGGGGTGCATATAATATTTATAATTTATTTTATTTTATTTGACATATCGGACGCGATATCCCAGCTCGGGATACTTGCGCCTAAATACATTTTAGTAGATTATATACAATTCATTTTATACAATTTAATAACCAGACTAAAAACATAATTGAAACTTAAACGATGGTATTCTAAAACAGAAGAGAAAATCTAATATAGATTATTATAATAGTACAGAGGTGTTGTATATTAAACTTTGAAATTGACGTTATGTTTTGACACTAATTTTACCAAATTATTTGATATTAACTATTTTTAAATTAAAAATAAGATAATAAGATATAGAAAAAGCACAATATAACGCCAAATATATACCTGGTATTTTGAAGAAACTTATTTCACTGCCATTTACTAATTTTTAATATCTAGGTTGAAACACACGTATACGTTTTATTTACTTCATTATACAAATACGAAAATGAACTATAAAGATATAATGAGCGTTGAATAATGATTCATTGAATATTAATGTCACAAAACTACTTTCTTTTGAATATAAAAAAGATGTGTTTCAAATTAAAGCCTTTTTATTTAAAATTTATCATACTAAATATACGATTTCAGTTGTTCGATTTTTTATATATTTATTCTACTACAGAAGCCTCTTTACAATTTTACATATCATAACCAAGAATAAACTTGTAAGACGCACTGAATAAGTCGAATAAACAATACAATACATAGGACGATCTGATAGGTTAAATTGCCTAAATCGCTGGGAAGGTTCACCACTGATTAGCCAAGCCTTTCCAGATCTTTTTATTCTTATTTTGAGTTCATTAACTGTAGTAATTCATTCTGAATATTAATTTTTAAAAGAAGTTCAGAATGTTTATATTCTCAGCATTATTTATCTCGCTGGGATATTCATTGGTTACATTTCTCGTACATTCTATGTGTGTGATTACGATTCGAAAACTGAATTGTAATTTAAATTGTTTGAACTTCCTTCTTCTTTTTTTTTTTTTTTTTTGGTAAAGGTATTCCACATACGAAGCTCGAACTTATGCAGGTAACGTGATTTCTGAATTTATTTTTTTTTTTCAAATTTCATTTTCGATCCTCATGTCGGTGCCCATTTTTCACCCACGTGTAATTCATTCTTCGAGATCGCATCAAGAGTTGAGTGCATAACTCTTCTTCACCTTCATGATCTCTTTAAAAAAATAATTATTCGAAATATTAATATTTTATTATCTCTAGTACATGTGGTACAGGCCATGATAATCATGGTGGGTAGAAGTTGGCAACTGATTTTTACTGTAAGTGCACCACATGTCTACATAGGTGAAAATCAGTTCGACTTTGCATTGACAAGTATGCCAGAGCTCCGTTTGGTTACTTGCACTCGCTGGTGGGGTTGGACCTTCGCAAGAATCGGGAGCCATTAGAGCATTTTTTTATTATAAAAAAAAGTGTCCAATGTGGGAATCGATCCCGGGTCGTTTGATTATGATCTTTATAAACTATTGAAAGTCAATGTAAATTTGAATCCCGATTTATGCAATTTAGCAGGTGCAACTTTTCTAGTAGGGTGAAACTATGCTACCACTATACCCCATATAATTTTAGGAATTCATATATAAAATATATAAAGGGCACCCCTCTCTCCCGTTCATTTTAATAAATCAATATTCTCCTGACAAAATCCCCATCTATATTTAGGAAATAACTTATTCATAATCAATCTTTCCTTCTGATATGTTTTTGAAGAGAATCAAATAATTTATTCTATAAAAAACAATATTTATTATAAAAGTGAAATGTTATATATATATCATTGTTTAAAATATTTTATAGCCCTAAATACTTATCATTTCAAAGAGGTAAATGACGACTTTAAATATATTTGACGATAGAATAAATAAATCCGTGGAATCTCAGTTTGAATGAATTATTATAACTATAATAGAATACATTTTTATAGTTCAACACCTTGTACATGACAGGGGAGGTGATGATTATTCGTTTATAAGTTTCTTGTTGTGTGTGTGTGTGTGTCCTCTTTTTCATTGCTGGTTAAAAAAAAAGAATATATTTTGAAATATTCTCATTTAAAAGGATCTTTCTCACTAAATATATAATATGGCATCAGATATGATATTATTAATGAGGTGTTTTTATGTAATACTTGAAGTATTCATTTATTTTATTTCTCTTTAAATCATAAAGCGAAATAAACACTGTGAAAATAGTACAAATGGGATATTGTACTAGGATAAGGTGCATAAATTAAGAAAAAAAAGGGCATATCCTTATCGTGCAACTGAAAGTTGCTGATGGCTTGCGCCATCTATCGGAATAAATATCAACTATTCATTGATAGCACCTTTCAGTTGCACTATAAGGAGATGCCCCTTTTTGCTTTCAGAAATAAACATTGTTCATTCAGAGGCTCAAAGAGTAAATCAACGATCAAATAACTTCAAAATGTTCAAACTTGAATCACACATTCTCTTTAACTCTCATAAAACAAGTGAATACCGTTCTGTATACAAATGATATTTTTCTTCAGTCCAAACAGTAGACAGCAAAATATTTATTTATAAACATTCTTAGACTTCTTTAATATACAGATAAACATTCACCTTTAAAATTATTTAAAACTCTTTAGAACAATGAGCAGGTACGTAGGGGCAGTATTTATTTTAATTCTATATATAAAGAGACCATTTTTAACAACTCTTTACAAAAATGTAAAAATAGACTATTCAACGTACCGAAAAAAGCTAGGATTTTATGAAAGGATATCATTTTAGACTTTCCAAAAATAACTATCTTATTCACGAATAATTAAAATATGTATAGAAATATTTAAACGTTTCTTATTAAGCAAAAGGCCTTATAATTGGGAGAAATAATTAAAATATCTTTTTTACAGTAAAAGCGTTAATAAATGCGAAATTCGAAAAAAACCTGTAAAGCATTTTATTTATAACTAGGGCTCAAATTTCGTAGATATATATCACCAAAGAAGATCCTTTATCGCAAATAAATACTCTAGCACGAATTAATATTTCACAATCTATTGAATTATTATAAATCATCAAAAACCTTTGGCAATAAATTTCTTTATTTAAAACAGCGCGAGCTTTCGAGCTCTCGCTCTTCAACGGGCAAAGTTACAATTACCGTAGCCCTGAAATAACAGGAAACATTCTCAGAAATCCCATCATTAAACCATATATAAATCAGAAGCCACAACAGAAGAAAAATGAAATATATCCTATATAATGTCTAGATTGCCAATGCATTTATATTTGCGACCAGCAGAAAAATAGAAGCCAGAATAAAAGAACACATATACAATATAAAAACTAGATACACCAGATCACTAATATACCAGCATACCACAAATACAGACCATACATTCAATCTAGAAAGCCCTACCTGCCACTACTGTAATATACCGTCCAAGTCAGAAATCCTCGAATCCCTCATCCAAACATAAGAACAGTATCAACAGAAGACATCCCAGAACAATTCTGTCATAATCCAAATCAATATTAAATAGACATCATTTAAAATATCTCACCGTGCTCACTCTTAATTGTAACGTTGAAGAGCGAGAGCTCGAAAACCGCGCTGTTTTAAATAAAGAAACTTATTGCGAAAGGTTTTTATATTTTATATTAGTAAATCGCAATTTTCCTATAGAATTATAAAGAGAGTTTCGAGAGAACCAAAACTGAGGGGGGAAAAATAAAAGAGTTAATATCAATTGTGATTTAAATCTTCTGTATAGACATTAAATAACGCAATCTCGAGCTTTCATGCTTTCTCCCCTCTACAGGAGAAAGGCAGAAATGTCCGAAATCTCGAGATTGCGTTAATAAAAATAAAAGAACTCATCTTCACACAGAGAATGAAAAAAAGCTTTATGTGAATTTTTGAGCCAATTTAAATTAGCAGCACAATGATACCTCGAACGAAATTTTATGTTACCTCAATAAGATAATGTAGTACGTGAGATTTATTTAGTTGAAACGACTTCAAGGATGTGGAAACCGATGTTCTCCATTGTTAGGAGAGGGTATTGAAAGATTTCCAAGATGTTAAAAATGTTTGCTCAAAAGAGAGGCTTAGGAGATTAACAAAGAATCGTGTTAAATTTGACAAAGCTGGAAAACACTCTCGGTAGGACGCAGGAAATTGTCCCCAGCCACGAGGACGCAACGCCCCCGCCGCCGGTGTCAGATGTCCTAGGGAGGTTGACGACGACGCTACATCAGCTTTCTGCCGTGACCGGACTATCGCGAAATGTGGAGCTACCGCGCTACGATGGTTCGTACGAGGCGCAGAGCTTCTTCACCAACTACGACGCCCAAGCAGATCGGTACCAACTACAATACTCTACAAGACTGAGAAAGCCAGCAAACCTCCTGCAAGCACCCCTCCGAGTTACCAACACGCGAGCGTATGTTACCTGCTCCCCCGACCATCTCTAAACCACGAGCCCAGCGCAAACAATGAACTCTGACTGTCCCAAAGATCCTCCAACTATGGCACCAGACCAGGACTGTCCCGACATACAAGACCGCACAACAGTAGGTTCCTCCTTCTATAATTTTTGTTGAACAATTACTCGTTCGAGCTGAACTGTCCAATAATGTAGACCTACCCCTACTACTTGATACAGAAGCATCTATCGCTATAATTATGCAGAATACTTTTAAAATAATAGAAATCAGTTTGTAAAAGAAAAATACCTGTCCATCCATTTAACTTAACTATTAATGCCATAGCTAACAATATTTTCACCATAGATTATATCTTTTTAAACGTAAAAATAAGTAACATAACGCGGAACTTAAAATTCCATATTATAGATACCCCCTTGCCTTTTGGCATATTATCCCTTAACTCCATAAAAATATTTCTACTAATTATAAACTGTCCTCAGCTACTCCTGTATCAAGATAATGTACCTCTACCAACTACCTTTTACCAATTCCCCTCGTGCAAGCAACACGTGTCCCATGGACAGGTTAATACAACTGTCCCATTTACTAAATTTTCCCCTCCTGGAACGGGTTGCTCACATGTGGTGAACTCCAACACTCTTATTTAATCTTATTGTAATGTTCCTTATCCCATTTTCAACGCCCCTATGTCCTTTTCTTTCATAGCTTTAGACAGAAATAACCTAAGTCACAGCCTTCTAAAACTATTCCAATCGTTAAATTCCCACATAACTACACTCCTTCCTTTTACATGCACATTTAATCATCGACAAATCTCTCTAAACAAAATAAACAACACCCTCTCACATCACTTTTTCTAATTGGCAACAATTTTCAATGCGCGACTTCGAACCACACAAGCTCCATAACGTCGCCCTACTAAACACACACAATCTTTTTCTTTTTTTCTCACATTAAACGTGTCATATCCACTAACAATATAAAAATTCTCGATATGTTCGTACAACCAACAACCATGACTTTAGTAAATTTGTTATTCTTAGTAAAACAGATTAGATTTTGTACAAAACAAAGACTTCACGTGACACCTTTTCATTTACAATTTTTTTCGCTTCGTGTCACAAAGCTACACCACAAAACTCTTTCACTTTTCAGGCCAAAGACGCCTTCACCACGCCTGTGACACATTTAACCTCAAAGCGTGTCACACCTCGAAAGTCGCACTTTCGCTCAATTCTAACCTGATATCATTGAATAACATTTTTACTAAGTCCGCCAAAAACCATTCGATTTAATATCAACAGATACAATATCCGAATTTTCGAAATACAAACACAAATCGAACAAATGCTTGAACACACAGGATCATTACAACTTCTGTATCTCCCTATGTCAATCCCATAACGCTTGTCACCAAACGTGACAAATCAAACGCTTTTGTGTTTACAATACAGAAATTATATCTCCGA
Organism: Cordylochernes scorpioides; assembly: GCA_030710605.1. Lineage (NCBI taxonomy): Eukaryota > Metazoa > Arthropoda > Arachnida > Pseudoscorpiones > Chernetidae > Cordylochernes > Cordylochernes scorpioides. The sequence continues at coordinate 46,093,524 of CP092869.1, read as the reverse complement.
GCGCAGTCCGAATTAGCATACCCAATGTCACTAATTCATGGTCATCAGAAAACCGCGTTTACAAAAGTGGGAGACAACCACCAAGCAAGCTGCCCCCACAAAGGGCCTCTGACCCAAATAAATATGCCCGCCACCGCCGGAACTAGCTAATAATAAATTCGAAGGGAGATGGACAAACAAATAGCCGACATCTTGTTACGGTCCGTCGCCACCCCGATGTCACTCTAATGGATTTTCGCTACCTATTAAATTAAACATTAGTGCGTACATTTACTAACAAATCTGTTCACTAACATTCTCTCGCCCTCGATTAACTTGTCCACTTAACATCGACACTTAGAACCAAGGACAACATTTTACCTAAAAATCACACACACCCACACATGTTAAAAAAAAAAAAACAACAACAACAACAACAACAACAACCCTTTATCGGTTAGAATAGATCGCCGTGTTTCTCCTGCACACACAGAATAAATGCCGCTTTAGGAAGAATCACGTTTTCACCTAAACGTGGCGCAGGGAACAAAATATCGACAACATTAGGACTCAGTAAGTTTCACAGTTGGAAACAATGTGATCCACGAGTCGCACCAAACTTAAAACAAATTCGATAAGTTAGAACAACTTAGGCCAACAAGACCAAAGATATCGCGATCGAGGACAATTTAAAGCTCTCTCCACCCATCCTAAAAAACAGGAACATTACATTTGGCCTACAACTTTCCATTCTTTCACGATATATAATTTCTATGTATAATCTTACTTACTCTTCTTTCTCGATGAACATTTTTTAAAATTTTTCATTTTAATAATCTTGTATATAATCATTATATAGCTCTTATAATTGTTTTTTTTTTAACGTCAACCAATCAGTTTAGATTATTGTCATTTTATTTTATTTTTCTTTACCAAAGCTTATTTACTTTTGCTTTATGACTCTATTTTATAATCAACTTTATATTTTATCTTTCATATCTAATAATCTCAAGTTTATATTTCATGCTTATATGACTAATTTGCATTTTGTCATTTTATATTTTATCTCACTTTATAAATTAGATGTTATTTACATTGTTTCATCTTCCGCTACCATGTCAATGCTATCGAGTATATTATTGCTCATTATTAATTTTCATTTAATATTTTCACTTTCTATTACCCCTTATATACTGCTGTAGTGTGTTAATCTTTGTATCATATCATCACTATTTTTACTTTTTTTTAAAGATTACTTTGCATTTAACTTCGCAATTCTATTTTCGATTTTTCAAATCCTTTAACGCTATATGCAAAGCCTTAATCTCGCAATTTTATATCTCAATTATATATTATTTTATAATCAAACTAAAAATCATGACCTAAAAACAGGGCAATCTTCAATAACCTCTTAAACAACCACTTTAAAGGTTACTTCTTAATAAATACTAACCCTTTTCCGCAGGAACTTTTAACTCCTTCGCAGGCTAGACTTGACCTACTTTGATTTCGTAATTAACAATCTTGACACACCGTCCCCCGGATTTACCTATCCCTACTTCTGGCTTGGATACGTGCAAATTGTATTTTTTTTTATATATTCCAGGGCACTCTCATGCCACACGCTGGCACATCTTTTTTTTTATATTACTCTTTTTCTCGCTAAGCCCCTGACGACTCTAATTAAAACTTTGATTTCTGGTCACTGATCTTCGCCCTCTTTATCCTGCATGCGTACGTCTTAACGACTAATTACTAAAACCCATAACAATCACCCTTATCTTACTATTCGATTGTGGTACTGTAACTTTATTCGGTCCTTAAATTTACATGTGAAACATGGCCTAGGTTTTCCGCGCCGTGCACATTAAATGGTTTGGGACTTGAGTCAAAGTGGCATTGCCGCAACCAAGTAATAACTAACCCCTCAACCCTTTCTAACGCCCATCACGAAGAGATCATGATTTACCCATCCAATCATTTATAGTTTTACCTATTATCATTATATGCTCTCTATTAAATATTTTATTCATATTTTTATTTTTACTTGTATGTTTAATATTAGTTGTTTATGCTTTATTATCTCTTATGGATATACAGAAATCAACCCCATGTTATATACCAACTCACTTTAATTAATTTTTTAAAAAATTACTTCCTTAATAACAGTCTTCCTATTCCGCTCTCTTAAATCCCTCCATATGAACCCTCTCACATCCGGGGCCATCTGTGATGATTTAAGACCATGGAATTGTTGTAAATAGTCTAGATATCTCCTACCACATGTTCCACCCCATGACTGTATATAACTTCTTATGTACTGCCAATAGAAAGCCTCAACTAACATCAATCTGTACCGCGTAAGAATCTAATAAAGTATCGCAACTGTACAGATAGAAGGAATGGAGACTAACAGGAGAAAATTAGGGTTAAAACTAATCAGGCTTAGGACAGAAGTCGAAGCAAGGCCTAGCAAAAGAGGCTTAAAACTAGCCCAACTATAAATAATTTACAAGACAATATTTCCTGGGCAAGACCGGACGTATCTTGTGACCGCGGAAACCATAAAAGTCGAGTAACGCCCCGTATTTCCGGAACAAGACCGGACGTATCTTCCGTCAAAGGCAGTAGCAAAGACCAATCAGAAGACATCACCTAAATAGGTCAACCAATAGAAAAAGGCCATGTGACACCTTTCGACCAATGGGAAAGAAGACAGGTCTTGGTGTTAAATCGAGAAGCAAGAATTGTAAGTATACGCTTGGCTCTCAACAAGGTAACACTTGCTCTAAAGATCTCCCTCTCTCCTCATCCCATTCCTTCTTGACGTCAGACGCTTCTTAGTGGAATCTCTGTTTGTTTATTTCACCTTTGGCCCAGCTGTGTCGCCTTCCACCACGACTGCGCGGTAGAGTTGACATCGAGGTTCGTCTAGCATCAGGTAACACTGGTCCCAGAGGTCCCAAGATATCACATATATAATTAAAAAATAATAATTTTATGAAGTTACAAATTCAACAGGAGCCTTTTGAAGACAATACTTTTTTCAAGACAGGTTTTATATACTGTGTGTGTTGTTATTAATATTAATACAATTTATTAAATGAGCTCTTAAAAGTTAAAGTGCAGATATTAGGAAACAATCCAAGTGCGCTCACACATAATTATGAAGAGCTTCGATGTATTGGTTTATAGAGTGGAATCTATGACGAAAAATTATTTATAGAGCTGTTAATGTTCCTTCAATTTTGTTTAGGTATTCAATACATACAGTATGCGATATTTTAATTTTCTTAATGTTTGCTATAGTTCTTAATATCGACGTCAAATTTCTATTAAAATAACAAATGTTTTAACTTTCTTGAAAATCTATCATTAAAATAAGAAAAGCTAGGGGGAAACACGTTTCTTTATTATAAGAAACACTTTCTTAGGTCTTCTTGTTTTGATGTGATTTACACTCATAGACAAAACTTGAAGAGGCTGTATCTTTTAGCATGTATATCGGGATTCAGATGACAATTCTGAAAGATATTAGAGTGGCCTTTTTTGAAGACACACGAGATAACCAAATGTGCACAATAAATTGTCTCTACCTTTGAAAAATTTTTCTTCTTTCTCAGTGCATTTATATAAAAGATTTATTTCAAAAGGTATTTGAATAATTAAAATAATTTTTTTAGCGTAGTGTAGTTTGAAGGATAGCGAAAATCTGATTTACCTTTCACATCGATCTCAGAAAACAATGAGAGAATTTTGTCCAGAAAAAAATTGACGAATAAATTAAATGGCGGATAAAAAACCAATTACTTTAGCGAAGGATTAATCAACCACGACCATTTAAAAAGCAGATAGTTTTTTTATTCCATAAGGTTCCATGTTTACCTATTAAAATTGAAATTTGAAAAGAGTAAATGAACCACTTTGCGCCACACAACGTTTGAAATGACTGATTAAAATCTCTCTCCAAGAATTACCGAGTATACAAAACTAATGCTGCTTCCTCGTGGAAATATCACAGAGATCATCAATTTCTGTAAATAGAAACTTTATTTTACGAAATGATTCTAAAGATATTAACTCACATCCCATAAATATATACACACACATGGGGTCGTTGAAAAGGTGATCTGAACCGTTGCTTTTCGACCTCTACGACCCGGGTTCAATTCCCGCATTTGGCACTTTTTTTCTGATTTAAAAAATCCTCAATGGCCTCCGATTCTTGCAAAAGTCCAACCCCACCAGCGAATGCAAGTAACCAAACGGGGCTCTGGCAGATTTGTAAGTTCAAAGTCAAACTGCTTTTCATATGTGTAGACATGTGGTGCACTTACAGTAAAAGCAGTCGCCAACTTCTACCCACCATGATTATAATGGCCTGTACCACGTGTACTAGGGATAAGCAAAAATAAATAAAATTCAAACATTAAGACCACCGGTCTTATACAGATTCACCACAGAAAGAAAGGAAGCATAGATGGTACACATCTCATATTTTAGATCTACATCTCCGTGATATACTATTTCTATATATAGAGAAAAACATTTTAATAAACGAAATATTTTGAGAAAATCTTGAAACTGTATCAAAATATTCATAATTAATGCTATCAACACCGTAAGGATTATTTATATAAATCGAATTTACTTCGAAACAACTTTAAAATATTTACTTTACTTATCCCAGGTAAAAATGTTACAGGCCATGATGATCATCATGAGTATTTAGAGACGCCTTTTACTCTAAGTGCATTAATTATTTACACATGTAGATAGCAGTTTTGGTAATTTAATTACCTCGTTTGAATACTTGATCTCACTGGTAAAATATTCAATCAAAATAATGTTTTTATTGATAAAATATTTCCCAATATGATTAGAATTCGGGTCGTGCTGTTTGAAACTCGACTGTTCATAACTTAACCCCAACAAACCCATCAAATATATGAAAAGTTATAGTACGGCTATATAGCTACTTATAGAATATCATTGAGGATGCTTATAAAATACTGGCGGATGTGCCCGGCTTCGCCCGGGTTTTACCCGAGTAAAGGTTTGTCTAACTAACATTTGTTGAAACAATTCTCTATAAACTTATTAAAAAAAAGATATATTTTGATAATTTGAAACTCGTAAATTTGAATCTCTCGATAAAGTGAACATTTTTTCCCGGTCCCTGTGTGCCGTGTCATCCTGAATTTTGTCTTTCCTAATTTTCTACATTACAAAATTCATCGTTTTATCTAGTGAACATTTTTTCCCGGTCCCTTGAAAAATACTCGATAAGTTGAATAAAATCAATATTAATTGGTTCCCTCGGTAATTGGAAGTTAAAGGAATAGTATCGTTGCCTTGGAATTGTATCATTATTCTTGTCTCAAATAAATTGCCGTGTCATCCTGAGATAATCTTACTTTTTAAAAATAATCTTGAAGATAAGAAACTTAGTGATAATAAAACTATAAATAAAAAAAAACTTGTTATCATCGTCGCAATGGGAGCGCAGCTTTCGAGTTAAATCTACAAATCTGCAAATAGCTCTAAGGATATTCAAGATATTCAAGAAATTATTTTTAAAAAACCTTCCCGGGGATATACCTAATAATATCCCAAAATTTCACGGCGATTGGATGTATGGCTTTTGAATCTATAGAGTACAGACAGACAAACAGACAGACATTCAATTTTATATATATATATAGATAATTGTATTTATTTATACTGCTGGCAACACCAAGAAAGACAAGAGATATCACAACAAAATTTATTTTGTAGATGACATGTTTACCAAGTATCAAATGATTAAATTTATAGACTTCTGCGAAGTGTGGTTCCTGCCAGAATCTGTAGCCGAGTAGCCGCCATTGTTGGATATTACCGCTGCCATACGCCTCTGCATTGATTCAAAGAGACTTTGGATGTGTTCTTGGGGTACAGCAGACCAAGCAGCTTCAACACGTTGCCAAATTTGATCCGGTGTGGCAGGTGGGGATGTAATCTGGGTTAATCGTTGAGCAACCAAGGATCACATACAGGAGTATTAATAATACTCCTTTATGAAATACCCTTTTTCTTATTATTTAGGTATATTTGAATATGCTATCGGTAAGTTAATTTTCACTTTTGAAACTCTAAGATGTCAGAAAATAGCAGTTTTCAACTGATTAGAAATTACTATAATATATCTTAACTTGCAGTACTTTGATATTAGTCAAAAGACCGTGAAGCGATACACTTATTTGAATTTGTAAGAAAGCCCTTCAATATCCTCATAATAGCTTTTCACACTCATTGGCTCGTTACCAAAACCGAAATCTAGGCTTAAATGCTCGCAGTAAAAAGAGGGAAAGAATGTCTATTTGTCAAGCAAAGATGGTTTCACAAATATTTCCATTTTTATAAAAAATATATAACAAATGAAAACATAAAGACGCGAATTTTTTTTTCACAAATAAATCAAGCTTCTACTGCCTAAATGCGATGAAAAAATATTGGAAGGGCTTGGCTCATCAGTGGTGAACTCTCCCAGCGGTTTTGCCAATTTAATCTACCAGACCGCTTCTTTAGAGCTCTAATACTGTATTGGATCATTCTGCTTTTATAGGCTGCACTGAAAGGTGAGCTAAATAAGCTCTTTCAATATTTTTTCATAGCAGTAAAGATATTAGAAGATCAATTTATTTGTGAAAAAAAAAAAAAACATTCGCGTCTTAATGTTTTCATTTGTTTTATATAGATGGCGCGTTATTATTTGTAAAAATCTATATTGATTTTTTTTTCTCAACAAAGCACTATATGGTATGTATATAGAAGATTTCTACTCAGAAGTATTTTGACACAATTAAATAGAAAAATAATAATTGTGTTTAAAAAGTAACTATGGCAAATTTAAAAGCAGTTTAAAACCATTTTCAGCATGCAGCTTCATGAAATTATGTAAAAAAATGACACTGCACCAAAAGGTCCACCATTTAATGATCCCTATAGTAACCATATAGTACTTCGCAAAATAGACATGGAATACTAGTTTGACATTCATTACATTCATGATGTATTATTGAAACCTATAAACAGTTGTAAACTTAATTTTCTTCTCTTCCACTGAATCATTTTTAAAACCTTTTATTTTCATTTAAAAAAATTATCTATAATTACATAAAAGATACATCAAATTTCTTCTTTTAACTTTGTGATTTAAACATTTGTTTATGCTAAGCCATACTGCACAAATAGAGCGACATATATAGTTAAACCTTTTATCAATATATAATATTTCTAGTTATAAAACAACTAGGATATTTCTATATTTAACTACAACAATGGGCGGGTAATCTAACGTGTGACGTTGACAGCAACAATTGGCCCCTTGTATCCAGAGCTCAGCGAGTGGCATCATGGAGGTTCTATCTACGCTGATCAATTGGTAGGTTTTCTTTTCATAACTTTTTAGCTACTTGTTATTTTAGCTAGATATTGTTGAGACGATAGTTCTATCAGTGGAGGTGTCCATATGTTCTGGGGTTGTCGTGGTTTCTCTCAAGAAACGTTTTTTATATCTAAAATCTTAATTATGTGGCAGATACTTGGTAAACCTAAAGCCGTTCAAATAAAATGGTTATATATGAGTTCTTCATTCAACTCTTTTCCATTTTACTGCCAAATATTTGAGAACACGTCGAGAGTTTAAGTCTTCTAAAATATTGAAATCCAATTAAATTGAATAATTTGTATGCTTCTTCTTGAGTAATCTGTGATCATGTAGTGGCATCCCGTATAGCAGTTATTGCTACTGCACGTAGGAATAAGTAATTCTTTCTTCATTAAAATGCGGCATCTTATAGCTATACCTTTGGTATATATTTCAGCATCCTTGAAATAATTGTCGAGATAATTTTGTAGGCTCCCGAGAGACGGAAAGTTGTGCCAATTTTCTCCTTTTGATGTATATATATTCTATTCTATATATAGTCTAATCCATACCATCGCGGCCACCTAGAAGTCTGATATTTTGTAGACTTGCGTTTTTAGCTCGATTAGTGAGTGTAGAATATTTTAGACTTTTACGTTCTGTGTAAGTATTTATTAAAATTTATCACAAAATTTGAAATTGAAAATATAGAAATTAATCCGATCCCGACAACCCAGAAGTCCTAAATTTTGTAATTGGCAATTTCAGCAGGATATCGAGCAAATGTTCAAATATTTTGAATCTATAGGATATAGAAGTATTCATGGAATTAAAAAATCGGTTGAATATTCCAAAAGGTCTTTGAGCGGGTGAAGTAGCAGGGCCAATTTTAAGGCCAGAAAACAACCTAAGAACAACCTTCATATACCAAATGTTACAGTGTTCTCTTTAAAATGCATTAAAATATACACATCGTTTATCATCCAGTTTAAAACGTGGAGGTTGTGATGAAGAACTAGCCACAACACCAGGTTTTCGAAAAATCTTTGAAATCTTCTAGGAGGATGCTACGAAATCGAAGCCACCCCTGTATTGACCAAAGTAAACAGTTTTGCCTTTTGTCTGAATTTACCAAAACTTATGTTGTAGCTCATTCTTTATACCAGCTTTACGTTTTGTACTGTCGGATAAAAAGAAATGAATTGTTTTAATACATTTTTATAGAAAGGGGTGTCATTTTTGGCACATAAATGCCATCCTCCCGCAACTTTAAATTAATTATGTGCACCAAAAAGGGACCTTCCGCAACTTTATGTTATATATTACGTCTTTTTTGTATTATTAAATGCAGTTAGCGTGCCAATTACAATATTTGAATAAGAGCATTTGTGAAGTGATTAAATAAATGAAATATTATGAATAAATCGAGTTAAAAACAAATTATATTGTTACGTCGTACCCAGACGCTGTTCGTGTTCTTTGTCTATCAGGATGGCACAAAGATACAAACGTGAATTCGAAGGGATGCAGCAAATGTTATCGCTTTATTATACGTCGACAAAACATAAGGAGTACAATAAGTGGGACTTATCTTCAACTTCCCCGTCAGAAGAATCCTTGGCGCCGTGGATGTCACTCTTGGGGAAACGTTCCGCTCCACACTATACACGCCCAGCTCGGACTACACTGTCTTGTAGGCCGCTCCGATGTCAGGCCCTCCTGGCACCGTCTTGCAGGATCATCCACACACCCGGAGACCACTTCCCGCGCCTTCTTCTCGCCGTAGATATGACCAAACTTTCCGTTGTCCCCCACACTTGAATGACGTTTTTGGTGCCTGTTCCCCCCACATATGGTAGCTGGAGCAACTGGAGTCCACCTATCTTTCCCCAACTTTACTCTGGAATCTTGGCCTCTCGCATAGCTTGTCATCCATTTTACAATATTTATATTAGTAAACAAGCATCTCCTTATCGTGCCAGTGAAATTTTCTGATAGATTGTCTGTCGGAATAGATGGTGGCGTTTTAAAGATATTAACCCAAATACATTTTTTGATAAATCAAGAAAATTCACATAGTCACATTTCACTCTATTGGTATAGTCTACTTAGTGTAGCCTCAACCTATATGAGGCATCTTTCTTAATTGAATTACTTGATCCCACTAGAATTCTATTTCTGTGCTATTTTTTCGGATATATGTATCATGTTCTATTATAATTAAGGAGATTGTGCATTACATATTGCATTTTAATTATGATTCATTAATATTCAATATTCAAAAAAGAGATAATAATTTAAATTAATTACTCAAATATGGGATTTTTATATAAATTGAATTACATATTTGCGCGAGATTGCCTTTATTGCTCAAAGATATAAAATATGTAAATTTGAAACTTTTATAAACGCGTATGATTCTTTTTTTAATTTTAATTATTTAAACATATCTACTAAAAATAATGAGAGGGTTCGCCACTGAGGAGCTAGGTCCTCCCATTAATTTTTCCATTGCAGTACGGGCAGTAGAATTTATAAATAAAAAAAATCATACGCGTCTATAATAATTTAGAAATTTCATAACAGATGGCGCGCTAATGCATCATACTATAAAATAAGTATTATTGTTGGTTTTATTAATAGGCCGATATTAATAAACTATTAAAATTTATTAATTAAATATAGTTTATATTTATAAAACAGACAATATTTCGACGTTGTGAAGTTATATAATTTAAAAAATCGATAATATACCAAGTTATTTTTGTATTCGTATGTTGGATTTATTTCATATAATGGCAGAGATATAAATACGTTATATTTAATTTAATTTGACAGGTAGATCTGTGGCCATCAGGATGACTGAACATTCCCGTAATATTTCCAGGCAAGATACCAAATCCCTCATTTAAACATCAATAACCCCACCATACATTACAGGCACATACATAACTTACACCAAAGACTTATCCTAGAATCCATAGTATCCCACAAACTGAACAATAGATGGCGTCAGATTCTGACGTTTATTTTGACGGGAGAGGCGACCATTGCTTCCATGGATTAATTTCCTCCCGGCAAATTTTCCATCTATGTTTTGCCAATAGATTTGGCCCAGCCACATTGCCAGCAGAACACCTCTTTGGTAGATTGTGAGGATTCCATTAGATCCCGTGTGGATCTCATGGAATAAAGTCCGCCCTAGACTGACGAGGGCCATTAGCCCGAAACCATGGTCTCTAGGTGGACGCTTATCAGTTTGCCAAAGTTGGTGTTGTGGCTTTGTCACCGACCCGATGCCGCTAGTTGCGGCGACGGTCAATAGATGGCGTTAGATTCTGACGTTTATTTTGGCGGGAGAGGCGAACATTGCTTCCATGGATTAATTTCCTCCCGGCAAATTTTCCATCTATTTTAAAGTATGTCAAAAACAAACTTAGCGCCACAAAGTGTCTCAATAGAATTAAGTTTTAAAATATTTTTGCTTATATTCAATGGGGAGAAAAAAATCGATATATATATTTATATTATGGACAAAATACATTTTGTGAAATAAGGGTGTGAATATTTTGTATATTGACAATCACGCCTATTTTATATTTACAATTATTCGTACTATGTGTAAGAAGACATTTATTTAGACATTTTCAATTTTAATTTAGACATTTTCCATTTTAATTTAGACATTTTTCATTTTAATTTAGACACATGGACTTTTTAATAAAATGCCCATTTGTCTAAATTAAAATGAAAAAGGTCTAAATTAAAATTGAAAATGTCTAAATAAAAATGAAAGTGTCTAAATTAAAATGAAAAATGTCTAAATATAAATTAAAATTGTCTAATTAAAAGTTAAAACCTATATATAATTGGTTCTTTTTATTTTATATTTATATTAAAAAATCTTCTTACACATAGTACAAATAATTGTAAATATAAAATAGTCGTTTTTGTTAATATACAAAATATTCACACCCTTATTTTACAAAATTTATTTTGTCCATAATATAAATATACGAGGTAGGATCAAAAAGTTTCCGAACTTTTTTTAAATTGATTATTTATTCATAGTATAGTAATTTAAACATCAAATTTTTCAAAATAGGAGCCTTGGTTATCTACACAACATTTCCAGCGTGAAAAAGGCTGTTGAAATGCTAGTTCAAAGTTAATTTTTCTAAGCTTGTTTAGCTCCACCGTCGCATTTCCAATTACTTCTGATGACGATGAAAAGCGCCTCTCTTTTAGCGTCATTTTAAGTTTTGGAAAGACGAAGAAATCACATGGGGCAATTTCAGGAGAGTGAAGAGGATGCGGCAAGACAGATGCAGAGTGTTTGGCTAAGTAGTCTTGAACAATAATGGCTCTATGTACAGGGGCATTATCATGTAGACATTTCCACTGTTTTGATTTAAAGAGTTGGTTTCTTTTTTTTTCTTATCGCATCACGAAGGCGCACAATTATTTATTTGTATGCCTGTTTATTAATAGTAATCCTCCTTTAATAAATTCATAATAGACATGTCCCTGATAATCGAAAAGCACTGCAAGTATTACTTTCCTTTGGACTTGTCAAGAAGAACTTTCTTTTTCCCTTGAGAACTTGGTGTGTGCCATTCGAGTGATTGTTTTTTTGGTTTATGAATCAAAAATAAAGCACCATGTTTCACCACCAGTTATTATTGTTTAAAAAAAAAGCAGAATCACTATTTGCAGTTTCAATTAAATCTTTGCAAATTGATAATCTGGTTTCTCTTTGTTGATCTGTTAAATTTCGTGTGGGACAAAATAACTACAAAGTTTTTTTCATGTTTAAATGTTCACCAATTATTTTTTGGCAACTGCCATACGAAATTCCAAGTATTTCTGATATATTAGCAATAGTAATTTTTCTATCTGCAACAATTAAATCACGTACCTGTCTAATATTGCGATCCGTTGTTGACGTCAATGGCCGACCTGACTTTGAATGCTCTTACGGCCATCTTTAAAACGTTTATACCAGAAATAAATTTACGTTCGTGGCAATTTTTTTTTTTGTCTTCATAAGCTTCATTCATTAATGCTAATGTCTCTGTGAAAGACCTTTTCAATTTTACACTAAATTTAATATTTGCCCTTTGCTCAAATGATACATTGCAGAAACCGACGCGAACTAAATACTTACAACAAAAATATGCCTAAAATGAAAACTACGCATGCGCATTTTTTGGCGTTGCTAAATTAAATTATAGTTTAGGCTTTGATATTTACAGTAAAATTGATTTTACATTTTTCAAAATTTGTTTTATATTTTATTTTTTAAAAGTTCATGAACCTTTTATCTACCGTGTATATATCAATTTCTTTTTCTCCCCATTTAATATAAGCAAATATATTTTAAAACTTAACTCTATTGACGTTATGTGGCGCTGAGTTTGTTGTTGACACACAATATTATGTTATAACACCTTGATAAAGGTTGGCGTTCATCCAACTGATATATTGGTAAAATAAATTATATTTTGATCCAATATATGCCTTTTTAATTAAAAATACAAAGGTATGTGTTGAAGATTGAAATATTCAATCGTATATAGCATATATATACAAAAAAAAAGATATGTATTGAAGATGAAGATACTCAATTCTATATAACATATAAATACATATATTGCTAGTATATTATTCATACAGTTCCATACAACACTGGATATCTTTCCCTAAAATATTCATAGCCATCGTTTGCTATTCAAAATTGACCCAGCCAGACGACATGGTAAGTTTATATTGATTGTACTACCGACGACAGGCCATTACCAAGTCAATACCGAGATTTACGTTTACATCCTCGAGAGAAAATACTGAATCCTTATCGCAGAGAGGATTTATGGAAGCCTGAGAAATTTATCACCCGAAAATCGAATATTTTTTTTTAGAGAAAAATATGATTATATACCGGTAGAGTTATATAGATGTTATGAATAATATTTTTGTTATAAAGAAATGAAGGTGTAGACGTGATAAAAGAAAAATATAATTATTTACTATCAAGTAGTTTTTATTTTCAATTACTTGAAGAAATTTACACAACAAATATTCTCACAATTATATAAAACTTATAAAATATTTATCCTTTATTAGTGAATTAAAAAAAATAGGCATGTGTGTGTTAACTATACATATTTACAACAATAATAAAAGTATCATATTTTAAAAACAATGGTCAAAAATGTAGAATATTCAATTTAAAAAAATAATAATAAAAATATTTTCATTTTTAGATTATATAATATATATAAACTTTATATTTAGTTTAGAAATAATATTTTGTATGTACCACAGTTTATCAAATTCAGTTACATAAAATTATTCAAATCCAAAAGTATATATTGGATAAAACTTTATTTATTTACCAATATTTCGATTGAAAGAACTAGCAGATTTTTTAAAGGAATACTCTATCTATACATAATACAAAAAGGTGAATTTTTCTAGATTTTTTTCATATGTTAATTTTGACATGAAATTGACATATATATATTTTAAAATAACATTTTAATATAAACCTTTTGTAGAACCAGATTTAATATTGAATTTGTTTTTAAAATCATTATATTTTTTACAAATAGGCATTTTCACAGATTCACAGATTTGTGATGCAAATATTAAGATTAGATCTTTGCGCCCTCTCTCACCTGTAATAGTTAAGATGTCTATATTAAATTGGTGAAACCGCTGAGAGGATTCCCCAATATATAAAATTCTCGCCCGAGTGGTCAGGATATGTATTTTTTTATTTTTAATGTCTAACTTATATTATCCTTAAGATAGAGGTTGCCTGGCCGGCATTCAAATTTCTATTAAAAATAAATAGTTCGGCCAGTTAGAGTTTTTTATTTTCTCAACGTTTAGACAAAAATATTTTGTCTTCGTCAGGAGAACTAAATAAAATAAAGCATTTGGCAAGGCGCTAAAAATTGTTCTGAGGCTGCAAGGGGTTTCTCACATGATTCTTCGAATTCAGCACAACATCTAAAGCATGAGTCAAAAACAAATATTAAACTCGTCAAAGACTATGATCTTGGAGAGAGAAAAATAAATAAATATATGTGATAACCGAGGGTCTCTCTCTGTGGTGAGGCAACCCAGAGGTGCAAACCTGTAGTAACCGAGAGAGACGGTCAGGGCGTGGAGAGTTTTCCAGTACCTCTCTGCACCTTGGAAGACCTTTAACAGTTTTCACAGAGTACAGGCAGCTTAGGAATGTCCACACATAAAAAACGAAGAGACACAGTTGTAGTAGGAAAGTTCCGTGAACAGATAGGAGTCGAGCTAAGAGCAAGATGGAGATAAAAGAGTTCTTACTGTTCTACATGGCGATGAGGTGGACCTGGGTACAACCGACGAGGGTCACGCTGATGGTGAAATGGCTACATTTTCGGCTAGGGTAGAGGTCTTATATATCTTTGCCGAGGGGGAAGGTATGCGAGAGTATGGACTTTGAGCGAGTGCAAAGGGCGTGGGGCGCCAGTGATATTGTACACCCTTTGACCTTGATGGAACGACCTGCCAAATTACTCTTTAGGGTTGTTGGACTTCTATCTCGATTTTAGACGTTTTTGAACTTCTTCTCAATCTTGCTTTAGCTCATCTCTTAATATATTACAGAGTTTTATTTATTCATCCTCGGTTTGTACAAAGTACATTACATATGGTGTGCAATGACACATGTCAATTATACGTATAATTATTTATAGATGTGTTTCTATTATACAAAACATGACAATCTTGTTATAAGTATTATACAATATAGGGTTGTTGGTTTAAATTACCATATATATAATAATAAAATTATAATCAAAAATAAAAAAGTAATATAATGATAATAACCACAAAGATTACATATTATTTTATAAATTTCGAACTATTATTTACAATTATATCTAGCTTTTAACTACTTTTAAATTTAAAAATGAAGCATATTGTTGCGGAATATCTTCCAAAGTATAGTTCTTGTCCCCATTTCTCGTGATACCCATCCCTCTAAAAATAATCTTTCCTTTTAAAATTTTATATTCCTATAAAATATCTCAATATCATTCCAATCTGGCCTATGTCCTGAATATAATGCATGTTTTCCAATTTTGCTAAACGCCATTCTCCCCAATAAACCCTGTTGGTGTTCCTTAATTCTGGTCTCTAAATTTCGGCCAGTTTCTCCTACATATATTTTGTCATATTTTGTGCATTTAATCCCATAAATTACGTTATTTGATGTGCTTATTTTATCCTTAATTATGTTATTTCTAGTTAAATAATTCCTTTTTGTCCCAGTACTATACCAAATATTATATTTATATTTTTTTCAAAATTCTAGATATTTCGTTATCAATTTTTCTAATATATATAATTATTATATTATTGTAAATTTCTGTAGTTCTATTCGAATTTGGTCTATCTATTTCATATCTTCTAATCCATCTATTTATGAAGCCAACTGGATATTCGGATTGTTCTAACTCCGCTCTATCTTTATTTATCTCTTTTTTATATAAATATCTTTATAAATTTAATTGGCATCTATCGTTAAGATTTTACACATAATTATCTTTGTCTGTACATACCTGTTTGGCTCTTTGTACAAGAGATTTTAACACCAGCCTTTTATGTAATATAGGATTGTTAGTGTTAAGAATGGTTGGGGAAAGCGGCTCTAGATGGCGCGAGCCACGGGATGCGCCGCTAAATCACCACAGAGTGCGCCCACGTGACATTTCTCAACTGTATAAAAGAAGGTATTTGAACGGAAAAAACGCGCGCGAGTTAGAAGTTAGGTAAAAGGTATAGCAAGTAAGGTAGAAGAGAGAAAGGTCACAGTCGCTGAGAGGAAGTTCAAAGAAGAGCGAAGTTAAAGTCAACAGACTAAAGATCAAGAAGCAGAAGATTGAATAAGGAGAAGATTGAATAAGAAGACGTCTGAATAAGAAGAAGCGTGAATAAGAAGACAAACTTTAGCTAGCGAGAATAAAGTTGGAGAAATCAAGGAAGATCAGGTTAAAAGACAAAGCAAAGGAAGCGGAAGCAAAACCTGATAAAGTTTAAGAACGTAAAGAATTGAAGATAGGCAAGATAAAATTGTACATATGTAAATAAGCCCTTTGATATTCTCGGATTACCATATTAAGCAATAAAGTTTAATATTACTGAAAAAGTCAAGCCTAATTATTCTCCGGGATCTCAATGACTGTTAGTCATTCTCAGTTCTAACACACAAAGACTAAACATAGTGGTGAGCCGGACGTGATCCTGGAGAGAATGGAAGCTTTAAAGAAAATGAGATCTCCTCTTAGAGGATTGATGACAAAGAAGGTAGCCGAGATTGAAAGGATAATGGAGGATGATCCTACGAATAGAATAGAAATATTGGCTCTACATCTACAACTAAAAAGACTAGGGCAGAAAGTGGAGGCGTTGAATGGAAGGATTGGGAACTTGCTAACAGAGGAGGATGCCTTGGAAGACTTGTTCTTGGCTGAGGCGGAAGGATGCAATGCATATGAATGTATGCTAGACACAATCGAAGTGAAGGTGCAGGAAGCGTTAGAATCTATTGCGGCGGTTCAACAGGAAAGAAAAGGTTCTACATCTGCATCAATGGAAAAAAGAATTTGCAAATTGCCCAAGTTGGAACTTTTAAAGTTCAACGGGACATTGAAGGAATGGTTGCCATGGTGGGGGCAATTTGAGAGGATACACCAGGACGACAGCTTGAGCGGGGTAGATAAATTCCATTACCTCCATCAAGCGGTGACTAAGGGTTCAAGAGCCCAAAAATTTTTAGAGGGTTACACCGTAACAGAGGCCAATTATACAAAGGCCATAGAGGCTCTACAGGAGAAGTTTGGTGACCGAGTACTGTTGACAGAGATGTATGTCAGACAGTTACTTGAGTTAATTGTGGAAAGAGCAAGTTCCCAGAGGAGAACATTGGCGGATCTGTACGACCCTCTTATGGCATCATTGAGATCGTTGGAGTCATTGGGGGTGACTGCCGATCGGAACGCCGTGTTCCTGTACCCGATGGTGGAGTCCAGCCTGCCTGAGCAGGTGCTGCAGATATGGCAGCGGAGACCAGAAGCGGGATACCAGTCGGGGGATAACGCAGGAGAACCTGGCAGCTCCCAGAGACTGGGGAATCTTTTAAAATTCATAAAGGAAGAGATTAGGGGAGCTGAACGCCTGGAATTTGTACGAGCGGGATTCAGAAGAGCAGAAAAGATGCCAGAAAAGGAGATCCAGAGAAGAACAACTCCGACAGCGGCACATCTTTTGAACCAGGGCGACGACGAGAGTTGTGTCTTTTGTGATATGACTGGACATAGGTCAAGAAATTGTAGTAGAGCAAAACGAATGACGTTGGAGCAGCGTAAGCAAAGGGCTGCCGGGGCAAAGGTCTGCTTCCGGTGCCTGGGGAGAAGACATGTGGCAAGAAAGTGCAGAAGTGAATGTAAGTGCTTCACATGTAAAGGCAGACACGTCGAACTGATGTGCTCAAGAAGAAGAGGAGAAGTACACGAGAAGAAAACAGAGGTAAAAGAGGACAACCTGGAGTCTCCTTCAACATCAATGGCTAACCAAACATGCTCCAGTGAAGTACTGCTGATGATCGTCAGCGCTAGGGTAGCGAGTCCAAGAGGACAAAGAATAGTACGGATTTTATTCGATTCCGGAAGCCAGAGAAGCTATATCAGAAGAGCATTGATTGGACAGTTAAACCTAGAAAGGATTGGTCAGGGACAAATACAGAAGGCGTTATTTGGAGGAGGGATGACCAGAGTAGAGAAACACGGCATCTATAGAATCCAACTGGAAAACATCAGGAAGGGAAATAAGATCGGTATTGATGTCCTGGAAGAAAAGACCATTTGCGGTAGGACCACCTCTATTCCCATGGGTCAGTGGGTGGAGGAACTTATTTCTCATCACGTGGAACTAAATAACGAGGACTTTCAAAACAGGGAGATTGATATCTTAATAGGGAGTGATTATTTCGGTGAGTGCTTAACAGGTAGAATGTTAAAATTGAAGTCAGGACCAACAGCCATAGAGACTATGTTTGGCTGGATCTTGTGTGGACGCCCATCATACCAGGAAGAAGGCCTAGTTACGACTATGATCACAGCTCTATTGAATCAGGCCAGAATAGAGGAATTATGGGACTTGGAAGTCTTAGGGATAAAGGACGCAGACTCAGACAAAAATAGAAAAGAACACGATGAACGGGTAAGAGCAGAGTTCAAGAAAACTGTGAAAAGAGAAAGAAATGGACGTTATATAGTCGCCTTACCTTGGCGGGAAAATAAGGAAGAATTAAATGACAATCAGGCGATAGCTTATGGAAGACTAGTAGCGAGAACTAAGCAACTCTATAATACGAGAAAATTTGAAGAATATGATGGCGTGTTGCGAGACTGGATTAGGGAAGACTTTATTGAGGAAATACCGATGGGAATAAATGATTCCAAGATACATTATCTGCCACATCGACCTGTGTATAAGCCAGGAAGTTTAACGACCCCAATCAGACCAGTTTTCGATGCATCCTGCAAAGGTGCGAATGGCTTGGCTATAAATGACTGTTTAGAGACAGGGCCCAATCTGTTAGAGATTTTACCAGAGACGCTTCTACGTTTTAGACGGGGAAATGTTGGAATTGTAGCTGATATCAAGAAGGCATTTCAGACTATTTCCGTACAGGAAATGGACAGAGACTGTCTGAGATTTTTATGGTGGAAAACGGGAACAAACGAGACAAAAGGTTTAAGACACAAACGAGTTGTTTTTGGTCTGAAATGTAGCCCCTTTTTATTGGCTGCGGTAATAGAATATCACCTAGAATCCATTAGAGATGGAAGAAAGTTTGTAGCGACGAAATTACTGAAATCGTTTTACGTGGACAATTGCGTAACATCACTGAAAGAAGAGGAGGTAGAAGATTTCATGGAAATTTCTATACAGTTGATGGCAGAAGCCAAGATGGAATTGAACCAGTGGGCGATTACGGGAGTCTTTGCACAGGCGGATAGTGATGTCTCTGTTTTAGGACTTTTATGGGACAACATGAAGGACATGTTGAAGTGCAATGTGACCAGACCATTCCAGGTCCCGAACAGTTTGACGAAAAGGACTGTGCTGTCCTGCATACAAAGGTTCTTTGATCCGTTGGGATTTTTAAGTCCTGTATTGATAAGCCCCAAGGTTCTATTACAGAAAACGTGGAATCTTAAGTTGGAATGGGATGCGCAATTGCCGACCGATATAGAGAAGGAATTTCGAAGCTGGTTGTATGAAGTGGCGTCATTAGATCAAGTGGTAATACCTAGATGCCTGTACCTGGACTCTGAGGGAGACGTGCAATTGCATGTCTTCTGCGACGCTAGTTGTGAAGCTTACGCCTCTGTTGTCTTTACTAGATCTGTGGTACAGGATACAGTCAGAGTAGTTCTTCTGTGGGCCAAAGCTAGAGTTGCTCCTCTGAAGAAGATAAGTATACCGCGGCTCGAGCTTATGGCCTGTGTCTTAGGAGCAAGGCTGTTGAACGCAATAAGAAATGCTCTGGGAGTGGATTACCCAACGTACATGTGGAGTGATTCTTCTACAGCAATAACATGGATAACGAGAGCCCAAACCTGGAACACATTTGTAAAGAACCGTGTTACCGAAATTCGAAATTTAACCGACGTAAAGAGCTGGGCACATATATCAGGAGATGAGAATCCAGCTGATCTTCCTTCAAGAGGTTGTTCTGCTGTTCGCTATCTTAAGACGGAGTGGTGGAAGGGACCCCACTGGTTGTATAAGGATCCAGGCGATTGGCCGAAAACCGAATTGATGGTGAACAAAGAGGAAGTAAATATAGAAAGTAAGGAATGTGTACTAGCAGAGGTTACACTGGAAAGGAGATGGTTTTCCACCAAATTTTCTTCCTATTCCAGTAACCTTAGAGTGATTGGATGGATTAAAAGATTTTTATCAAGAAGTTGCAAGAGAGGAATATGTGCAGGATCATTATCAGCTGAAGAAATCGAACAAGCAGAGAGAACTATGGTAGGAATTATACAAAGAGAGGCTTTCGAACCGGGGAAGACTTGTGGTAAGAATCTGAGAGTGGGAGTCTTCTCTGACGGACTGCTATATGTAGAGAGCAAACTACTATACAGTGAAGAAAGTGAACACTTTCGAAGACCATTTTTGCTGCCACATAAACATCCTCTGGTCGATCTGATGATCCGGGAAGAACACCTGCGCAACAATCACGCGGGAACACATA
Organism: Cordylochernes scorpioides; assembly: GCA_030710605.1. Taxonomy (NCBI): domain Eukaryota; kingdom Metazoa; phylum Arthropoda; class Arachnida; order Pseudoscorpiones; family Chernetidae; genus Cordylochernes; species Cordylochernes scorpioides. The sequence continues at coordinate 46,072,822 of CP092869.1, read as the reverse complement.
TCTTGATGTCAATAATGAGAGAGAAATTTTGGATCATAAAATCAAGGAAAACCATTGGAAGGATTGTGAGGGGATGTGAGACCTATCAAAATCTCTTGTGCACCACTTCCTAATGACAGAACGGAACCCCTTGGAATTTTTAAGGTGGTGGGTATTGACCTAGCTGGTCCCCTGTACTTAAAGGACGGATCCAAGGTGTGGATGGTTTTGTTCACTTGTGCCGTTTACCGAGCAATTCATCTTGAAATGGTATCAAGTTTGGAGACTGATTCCTTTATATTGGCATTAAGTCGATTTATAGGAAGGCGAGGAAGGCCCAGTACTATTTATAGTGACAACGGTACTAATCTGGTGGGAACAAGGAATTTGTTTGCCCGTTTAAAGTGGGATAAAATCGTAAAAGAAACACAAGAACAAAGAATAAGCTGGAAGTTAAATCCACCTACAGCGGCGTGGTGGGGAGGATTCTGGGAACGAATGATTAGAATGATCAAGAACCTCTTAAGGAAAATATTAGGTCATAAAAAGTTAAATTATGAACAATTGGAAACGTGTTTGATCGAAGTAGAATCCACCATTAATAAGCGACCACTGACGTACATCACAGAAAATAGCGATGACCTAATCCCATTAACACCAGCTATGTTTCTGCAGGACAGGACGACCCATTTTCCTTAGATAGAAAAGATTACAGCCGATACATTCAGAAGGAAACAGAGAGGGCTACAACAAATGAAGAGGGAATTGCGACAGAGGTTTAGAAAGGAATATCTGGGGTTGTTGGTACAAAAGGGAAAAGAGGGATCGGAGTTTACTCTTAAAATCGGAGAGATAGTTCTTATTGGAAATGAGGATCAAAAGAGAATAGACTGGCCAATGGCAAAGATAGAAGAATTGATTCCGGGCAGGGATGGAAAAATCAGAGTCGCGAGGGTAAAAACAAAGCGGGGTGTGTTGATAAGACCCATCCAAAAGATTTACCCCTTGGAAGTGACCTCCGAAGAGGATATAGCTCTTTGTGCTCACACAAAGAGGGTGGGGGTATGTTAAGAATGGTTGGGGAAAGCGGCTCTAGATAGCGCGAGCCACGGGATGCGCCGCTAAATCACCACAGAGTGCGCCCACGTGACATTTCTCAACTGTATAAAAGAAGGTATTTGAACGGAAAAACGCGCGCGAGTTAGAAGTTAGGTAAAAGGTATAGCAAGTAAGGTAGAAGAGAGAAAGGTCACAGTCGCTGAGAGGAAGTTCAAAGAAGAGCGAAGTTAAAGTCAACAGACTAAAGATCAAGAAGCAGAAGATTGAATAAGGAGAAGATTGAATAAGAAGACGTCTGAATAAGAAGAAGCGTGAATAAGAAGACAAACTTTAGCTAGCGAGAATAAAGTTGGAGAAATCAAGGAAGATCAGGTTAAAAGACAAAGCAAAGGAAGCGGAAGCAAACCTGATAAAGTTTAAGAACGTAAAGAATTGAAGATAGGGAAGATAAAATTGTACATATGTAAATAAGCCCTTTGATATTCTCGGATTACCATATTAAGCAATAAAGTTTAATATTACTGAAAAAGTCAAGCCTAATTATTCTCCGGGATCTCAATGACTGTTAGTCATTCTCAGTTCTAACACACAAAGACTAAACAGTTAGAATTAAAATTTAGATGTATCCCACAGTCTGTTGGCTTTCTGAAAACGCTGGTTATAATAGATCCATCTTCTTTACGGCTTAATCCTATATCTAAGAATGGTAAAAATCCTTCTTTTTCTGTTTCGACAGTGAAATCTATTCCCCCCTATTTTAAAAATTATTTAATTTGACAATGATCTCTTTAAGTTTTTCTTCTTGGATCACTGCGAAAACATCATTTATATACCGTCCCCATATCTTTATTCTTTCTATTAAAATTGCCTTTATATCTACTGATGCCATTACAATGTCAGCTATGATCATACTGGTAGGGCAACCAATAGCAGTACCGTCTTTTTGTCTGTAAAATTTAGCCCCATATCTAAAATAAATATTTTCTAAACATAACCTAAACCCTTCTATCATTTCACGATTTCTAATCTCTTGATTACGCAATCTTGTCTTTTTACCTCGAAATATTATTTTAGCTTTTTAAAAGTTAGAGTTCTATTAATATTGGTACATGTCATAGCTGACATTATAATGGCATCAGTAGATAGAAAGGCAATTTTAATAGAGAGAATAAAGATATGGGGACGGTATATAGATGATGTTTTCGCTGTGATCCAAGAGGAAAAACTTAACGAGATCATTGCCAAATTAAATAATTTAGAAATACGAATAGAATTCACTGTCGAAACAGAAAAATAAGGATTTTTACCATTCTTAGATGTAGGATTAAGCCGTAACGAAATGGATCTATTATAACCAGCGTTTTCAGAAAGCTAACAGACTGTGGCATACACCTAAATTTAATTCAAACATCCTATATTACACAAAAGGCAGGTGTTAACATCTCTTGTACAAAGAGCTAAGCAGGTATGTACAGACAAAGATATTTATGAAAAAAGAGATTAAGAAAGTTAGAGCGGAGTTAGAACAATCCGAATATCCAACTGGCTTCATAAATAGATGGATTAGAAGATATGAAATAGTAGACCAAATTCTAATAGAACTACAGAAGGTTACAATGATATAATAATTCCATATATTAGAGAAACTGATAAGAAAATATCTAGAATTTTGAAAAAAATATAAATTAAATATTTGGTATAGTACTGGGACAAAAAGGACATTTTTAACTAGAAATGACATAATTGAGGATAAAATAAGCATATCAAAACCGAATAACGTAATTTATGGGATTGAATGCCTAGAATATGACAAATTTATGTAGGAGAAAAGGGCCGAAATTTAGAGACCAGAATTAAGGAACACCAACAGGGTTTATTGGGGAGAGGGCGTTAAGCAAAATTGGGGAACGTGCATTATATTCAGGACATAGGCCAGATTGGAATGATATTGAGATATTTCATAGGAATATAAAATTTTAAAATGAAAGATTATTTTTAGAGGGATTGGTATCACGAGAATGGGAACAAGAACTATAAATACATTTGAAGATATTCCGCAACAATATGCTTCATTTTTAAATTTTGAAAAAGTAGTTAAAAGCTAGATATAAATTGTACATAATAGCTAGAAATTTATAAATAATATGTAATCTTTGTGATTATTATCATTATATAACTTTTTTTTAATTATAATTTTATTATTATATATTGTTGGATTTAATTTCCAAGCTTATTATCATTGATTACATTTTATTGATATTGGACTACTCTGTTGTTTGTTGATTGTTCGATAGCACATATATATTTTGATTGCTGTATTTCCCATTATATATCTTTCTTTATATTATGTTATAATTGTAATGTTTGTATGATTAAATAAAATCATTAATTAAAAACTCCTTCATTAACTAAAAACTTCCTTCAATGGTTATGGGCCGAGCACTTCTTCCACCGCGCAAATAAAAAGGGCTGAATAAAAAAGGCTTAACTCGAGCGTCAACATTCTTGAAAATAAAACAAATTTACCGAAAAGGTAAGATATACACATCTTCAGAAAATGGAGAATAGTGTACAAGTTCCCAAATTTGACGGAAAAAACTTCGCTTCTTGGAAATTTAGGATCGTATCAATTTTAGAAGGCAAAGAATTGGACGACCTTTTGGAAGGTGATCCGCCAGAAGATGAAGTTAAATTCAAAGAATGGAAGAAGAAAGATGCTCAAGCTAAAGGAATCATCACATGTGCAATGACTGACTCCTTAGTCGCCTTAATATTAAATTGCAAAACAAGCAAAGATATTTGGATAGCGCTGCATGAAAGATATGAAGGAGATAAAAAGAAAAGGATCATTGAGGCCCGAAACGACGTTTCAAGATTGACAATGAAGAAAGAAGAAAATTGGGAAGAATATCTCTACAGATCAGAGAAGCTATTGGAACAAGCAAGAAACCTTGGTGCAGTGATAGAAGATCAAGAATTCACCACTTCAGTGATCAGAGGACTACCCCAAAAGTACAACCTTGTTGCACTTCAACTGAATTGCCAAATGAAGGTAAGCATTTCTGATCTTAAAAATTGTTTAAAACTATACCATGAAAGATTCACTCATGAAGAAAAGGAAGGAAATTCCAAAGCAGTCAATACAATGCATAAAGAATCTTTCTCAAACAGTAAGTATTTCCACAAAAATAGAAATGGTAATAAGCCTATTTGTTTCATTTGTGCTAAGCCTGGCCACAAGGCTATAGAATGTTGGCATAATCCTAAAATAAAAGAGAGAGTGAAAATAAACAAACCTCAAAGAATAAACCTTAACATCAAAATAAGGCAAAATTTGTAAATTTGCAACCTGAGGAACATGTGTCCAACATCAAAGAATATGAAACTACTCAACAACCTGAAGAATGGGTGATTGATAGTGGGACTATCTGTCACATGACATCAAATAGAGATCTATTAAAGGAAGAAAGAGAGGTTCACAAAACAATAAAACTTGCAGATGACTCTGAAATATTATCCAATGCAGAAGGAGCAATTGAAATTAAAGGACAGAATAAGTTGATTAGGCTTAATGATGTCCTATATGTTGAAAAATTGTCAGGTAACTTAATGTCTGTTAACAAACTGGTAGATGACAATAAAAAAGTACTTTTTGATAAGGATGGAGGACATATAATGGAGGAAGATGGAGAGGAAATTTTGATGGCCCAAAGAATAAATGATTTCTACATAATCAAAACATCAGCACCAGAAGAAATTCCATCACAGGCTATAAAGGCTACTCTTCATACCTGGAATGATTGGCACAAAAGATTGGGACACCTAAATGAAGAATACATGAAGCAAATGTTGAAGAATAATTCAGCTCACAATTTCAATACCCAATCCCAGAATATGGACACTTGTCAAGTTTGTATTCAGGCCAAACATCCTAGAACACCCTTCAAACCAGTTCTATATCCTCAATCTACTAGACCATTGGACTTAATACATATTGATTTGATTGGACCTATTCAAGAGGAATCAATTGGAGGTGCTAAATATGTATTAACACTTGTTGATGACTTTTCTAGAAAAATATTTGTAGAATTTCTCTCATCCAAATTGGAAACTTTTGACATCATCAGATCTTTCATTGAAGAAATTGAAAAGGAAAAAGAAACCAAAGTCAAACAATTAAGATCAGATAATGGAAAAGAATTCACAAATCATCAAATGACTCAATATTTAAAAGGTAAAGGCATAAAGCACCAACTGACAAATGTTTACACACCCCAACAAAATGGTATCTCAGAAAGGTATAACAGAAAACTGATTGAAGGAACAAGAGCTTTGCTGATAGACTCACAACTTCCATTGAGATATTGGGCAGAAACAATGTCAACCTTTGCTTATTTGAAAAATAGAACACCTTGTAAAAAATTGGGATGGATAACTCCTGAAGAGAGATTTTCAAATAGAAAGCCAACTGTAGCTCATCTAAAGATATTTGGATGCATAGCTTACTACTATGTACACAAGCACAAAAGAGGAAAATTTCAACCTACAGCCAAGGCTGGAATATTTGTTGGCTATTCAAGCACAAGAAAGGCTTGGAGACTAATTGATCCTGAAAATGAAAATGTAATTGAAACAAGAGATGTTAAATTTCTTGAAAATAAATTAGGAAAGGAAATACTAAACAAAAATGATTCAGATGACACTCAAAAATATTTCCTTTACAATTTTCCAGAAGAGACTATCCCAGAAACTTCTGTAGAAGTAGAAAATCATGATGATCATTCTCATTCTGATCTTGAAAATCAAGATGAACATTCTGAACTTCCTTACAATCTCAGACCAAATTTGAAAGATAAACTTTACTATGAGCTTTCTTCAGATGATGAACCTATTGAAGACAATGAAGGCAAAGATCCCACCTATGATCCAACTGTAGGAGCACTCAAGCTTTCCCATGGAAACTTACTACCATCATCTTATGAAGAAGCAATTAATCATCCTGATTCACCTTTGTGGCAACAAGCAATGGATAAGGAAATTCATTCACTTCAGAACCATCATGTATGGGACCTTACTGAATTACCTGAAGGTGCTAAAGCAATAAAATCCAAATGGATATTTTCAAAGAAAATGGATCCTCAAACCAATCAGGAGATCTACAAAGCAAGACTTGTTGCTTTGGGCTGCTCTCAGGAATATGGGACAGACTACACAGAAACCTTTTCTCCAGTGATGAAAACAGATTCATTTAGAACTCTTCTAGCCTATGCTACAATGGCAGGATATGAATTTCACCACTTTGATGTTGAAACAGCATTCCTGTATGGAAAACTTTCAGAGACCATCTACATGACCCAACCTCCAGGCTACCAGGATGACAAGAAAAAGACCTCTGTATGTATACTAAATCAGGCATTGTATGGACTTAAACAGAGTGGTAGGGTATGGTATGAAACATTTACAGAATACCTTTTTGAAATAGGTTTAACACAACTTAAATCTGATAAATGTGTTTTTACTTTTAGAAATGGCAATTCACATTTACTTTTAGGACTGCATGTTGATGATATGATAATCATTAATTCTAATCCTGAAATTTTGCATGATATAATACAAAAAATAAGAATTCACTTCAAAATAAAGGAAAGTTTAACAACTTGTAACATTTTAGGCATTGAAATCATTAAAGAGGATGTTAGACTGATTCTAAAACAGGAAAATTACATAAATAAAATTTTAAAAAAATATAACATGCAAGATTGCAAGCATATTTCAACCCCATTAGATCCTAACACTAATTTAGATAATTTTAATAGCTCTAAGGAAGTCAATAAGACTCAATATCAAGAATTAATAGGCACCTTGCTTTATCTCTCAACTAAATCTAGGCCTGATATTGCCTTTGCAGTTACTCTTTTAAGCAGATATAATCAAAACCCTAGAGAAATGCACATGGGTGCAGCTAAGAGAATTCTTAGGTATTTAAAAGGAAGTAAGCAGTATGGATTAATATATACTAAAGGAGATGTCGAATTAAAGGCTTACACAGATGCATCATGGAATTGTGGCAGATCCAATAAAGCAAGATCAACTGCTGGATTAACCTTTTATTTAGATAAAAATCTCATTTCTTGGTCAAGTAAGACTATTCCCAACACATGTCTTTCTACTTGTGATAGCGAAATATGTGGATTACTTCAAACTGTAAAAAAGGCCATTTACATCCAATACTTTTTTGAAGAAATTACATCTAATTTTGTTAAAATACAAATATTTTGTGATAACAATGCATCAATATTTTTGACTAAGTCTGGTCAAACAACTGATAAATCTAATCATTTAGTTAGATCTATTGCTTTTTTACATGAGAAATTGAAAAATAATATTTTTGACATTCAATATGTAAAAACTGAAGACAATATTTCTGATTTTTTAACAAAGGCTTTATCAAAGGAAAAATTAATCCATTTGTTATCTTTATTTAATTATAAGACCAACTCAATGTAAAAATGTGTGTATATTGTTATTTTTTTTTATATCAATGTGTGTATGTCATAATTTGTATATAATTAAATGCAACCCCGACCCACTATGTATGTACCATGTATGATTTTCAAAGATTTAATAAAAGAATAAGGTAACTGGAGGAAAGAAAGTAACAAAAGACATAGGAAGACGTCGCAGTTAACCTTCTGACCCCAGGTCCCTGCGAGCTAAGTTTAAACCGACACTTCCTGGAAAAACAGGACGTATCTAATGACCAGAAGTTATAAATGTTAAAGCTAGCATTCAATACTTCCTGACAAAGCAGGATGTATTTTGATAGCCGCGGAAGTAAATAAAGTCAAACAAACACGAGACTTCCTGACCCAAGCCGGGCATAACTAATACCAAAGGAAACCGCGGGCCAATCAGAAGACAGCACCTTAAGTAGGTCAACCAATAGGAAAAGATCATGTGACATCTCTCGACCAATCAGAAGACAGTACCTTAAGTAGGTCAACCAATAGGAAAAGATCATGTGACATCTCTCGACCAATCAGAGAGAAACTGAGGCTTGGTGTTAAATCGGAAAGCAAGAATGGGTAGTTACGCTTGAGCTCTCATAGGAACAACACCTACAGGGTTCACTGGCTCTCGCCGAGTTCGGACAGTGCTCCTTCGCTTCCAACAAGGTAACATCTACTCTAGAGATATCTCTCTCCGCTCATTTCATCATCGCCATGTGATCAACTAATTAATAAGTCAAATCGCTCAACTCTTCTCAAGCTTTCTTCCCTCCAACACAGTTGCCTCTTATTTTCCAACTCAATCACGTGTCCTGATTATTCCTAACTGTATGCTGCAACTTCCACTCAAACGACTGCGCTTCAACCAAATCTCACCATTCGCATCCAACAACAAGAAACCCCGCAACGATATTGCCTCAGAACGGTTAAGTCGACAGGATTCTACAACAGTGTAATACAACAAATATTATAGTGTAATAACAATTGCATCATATTACATGTATATAATATTCCTTTGGTATTTAGGCCTAAATGTTAACTTTTTTCCGGTAAACAAAGGAAAGGCAAGTAGCGCCACCACATACCGTGACGTCACGTTGTGACGTAGCAGCTTAGCTATTCGCCTTCAATATATTTAGCTTGAAATTAAAGGGGGGCTTTGTTGGATTTAATTTCCAAGCTTATTATCATTGATTACATTTTATTGATATTGGACTACTCTGTTGTTTGTTGATTGTTCGATAGCACATATATATTTTGATTGCTGTATTTCCCATTATATATCTTTCTTTATATTATGTTATAATTGTAATGTTTGTATGATTAAATAAAATCATTAATTAAAAACTCCTTCATTAACTAAAAACTTCCTTCATATATTTATTTATTTCTCTCTCTCTCTCCAAGATCATAGTCTTTGACGAGTTTAATATTTGTTTTTGACTCGTGCTTTAGATGTTGTGCTGAATTCAAAGAATCACGTGAGAACGCCCTTGCAGCCTCAGAACAATTTTTAACGCCTCGTCAAATGCTTTATTTTATTTACTTCTCCTGACGAAAACAAAAATTCTTGCCGAAACGTTGAGAAAATAAAAAACTCTAACTGGCCGAAGTGTCTATTTTTCTTAGAAATAACTTATATTACCTATATAAACTCCAGCGCACCTATCCTACTGTGATAGTTAAGTTGGTCATCTCACATAGAAGCACTTCTAACACTATCCGCAAATTCGCAATAGGCATAAAGATAACAATATAGTCCAGATATATTTGACCCTTCTTCTAACCAAATTTATTTTTATCTCTTTGAGGCATGCGATAAATTACGCTCAGTTTAAACAGTGTAGGTAACTATATTTTCTAATAGTAATTGTTCAATTGAATCTAAAGGCCATTTACCCTTTGAAAAAAAAATGCCCGAAATATCTCGAACAGTTCATTTGCTACGTTTATTGCTACTAATATTCAACTATTCTAAAAGTATTTGCTCAATTCCATCTCTATTCTTTTATTGTTATTTAACACGATGTTATATTCTTTTAATATTTGACTTTTGTAATATTCAGTCGTCTGTAAGTATGATTGCTCATTTAATTTTCACTGTCCCTTGGAATTTTCCACTAATATTGAATTCTCCGCTTAACTGTCTCTATCTTTCATTTAGCTCTTTTTTAACTAGTACGTTAACATATTTTATAATCTTATTTATTCTTCCATTAGATCTTGTAATGTGAATAAACTTTTAACTTTGTGTTATTCACTTTGGTGTTTTCTTTTCATTTCTTTCCATTCTAAGCCTTTTTCTTAACCACACTTTTCTCTTGCTTTCTTTGTTTTTCTCCTTAGTTCGAATTCAATTTTTTAATGTAAAACATAAAGTAGAATTGGATTAAATGTACCAATGGATTTTGGTCCATCACTCCATTACTGAACTTTATGGTGGTGATGGGCACGAACGCCGTTCTACAGAAGAACCTATGTTTTATTCTGTAGAAGGGCGTTTGTGCTCGAAACCTAAAGATTAAAAAGGTTTTTGAAAATATACTTTTCCCTGGAGTCCTGATATTTCTACTCAATATTAATACAAGGGAATATTTTATTGAAATATATTTTTAACGGAAGAGGTATCTCTTTGGTATATATATTATTTATTAATTTTGTTTTAGATATTTTCATCCTTGAATTCTAATGCATACCTTTTAACTTCTTTTCATATTAGTTAATCATATCTTCTATGATCGAAGATTTCCTAAGCGATTCAAATGTTCACATTTTATTGGTCAATATACTTCTACTAGCCGAATGACCCGGGCAACGCCCGTGTTTTACCCGATTGAATGTTTTGATTCAAATACTATTTGTTACAATTATAAATTGGCGCCTTAAATAAATGCATATGTTAGTTAATAACTATAGCCTATGTGCTTTATCTGTCTATGTACCGTTGGCTTCCGTAGGCGTCTCTTACTGGGAAAAAGAAAGAGAGGATTCCATTTAGTTATTAACTAATATATGCATTTATTTAAGGAGCGACCCGCTCCAACACAATAGTTACAAAAACCAAAAAGCGAGTGGGGGGGGGGCAAAGGTGGCGTGATCGTAGCCAACCTATAGGAGAGCGCCATTCCAAAAAAAAAGCAAACGGTGACAGAGATGAAGAATTATTAAGAACGCATGACGCTCGTAACTGTATATAGAATTTTTAATAATATTCCAAATAAGCGCGGATTCACTTCATTCTTCATTCCGGGATCGGTAGAAGGGTGGTTTAAACCGTTGGTTTTCGATCGCTACGACCCGGGATAGAATCCCGCATTGGACACTTTTTTTCTAATTAAAAGAAATGCTCCAATGGCGTCCGATTCTTGAAAAGGTCCAACCCCACCAGCGAGTGCAAGTAACCAAACGGGGCTCTGGCACATTTTATAAGTGCAAAGTCGAACTGCTTTTCACATGAGTAGACATGTGGTTCACTTACAGTAAAAGCAGTTGCCAACTTTCATCTGACAAAAGGTTATTGTTACGGGTTATCACACAAAAGGTAATAAACTAGGGCCTACAGTAAGAGTAACTTAAACACAGAAAAAGGTACACTCAAGAGTACAACACTAACAACAAAAAGGGGGTAAATAAAAAAACACGATTTGTTAAATAAAATAAAAACAGTACTTATCTTTTATTTGCAGCGTTGATAAGGAGCGGACCGGGGTTTCACAGGTATGCGAGGAGAATCACCAGACAAGCACACAGAGAACGCTTTAAGCGTCTCAACTCGAGCACCACTCCACGACTCCTCGCATTCCGTATTTTACCCTCTTTTATGTACAAACATGGCCACATTCGTCCAATGAGAAGGCGTGGGGATCAGTTCACTTAACAAATAAAAAACTTTCTTCCCGCATAACTGAGAAGATTAAAACTGCTATGTTTGTCAAATAATTTGACAAAACGTATCCTTCCCAAGAAAAAAAAAGGAGAATAACCAATCTCCCAAACATTCTCATTGTCCCATAAGGAAAACCTCCCGCTGTCGGGAGGGGAAACGCTCACGGGAGCCATGTTATAAGTTACAAAAAAAAAAACTAAAGAGAGGAGATGTAAGCATCCGGGTCGTTCCATAAAAGTGCCTTCCATCTTGTTCCTCCCAAAAGAAACTTCAAAAATGAAAAGATCTGCGCAAACTACGTGAGCTACCATGAGTGATTACCAAACACACACACATATATAATATGCTTTAGTAGACAGAGTTTAATGGGGGACCAAATAAGCTCTCATCTGGGACCGGCTTGGCATATTAGGTAGAGACTTTGGGTACTGACAGACGATCACTTGATGAGAAACCGAACGATCCAATTCCATTCAGTCCTCTCAAGTCCAAGAGCTAAAAACTCTTCTTAACGTCTGTTTCTAAACGCTTTCATCCTATCGAAATGCACAAACTTTACATCGTGCCTGCTGACCGCTCTTACTCTAAAGTTAACATCGGAGACCCTAGCTTCCACACGGAAAGGCCCATAAAAGTTGGAGCAAACCTTCATTCTTAGGAACAGCTAGCATTACCAGGTCTCCTTTGTTGAAACCTTTAGTATAAGGTGGCCTAGGATTCATAAGCTTTTTAACAGAATTACCTGACATAAATTGTCTGACAGTTTCCTTTGCTTTCCGCATCACCCTTAACCTCTCCGCCCAAGTAGGCTTTCTAAAACTATTAACAGACCCAACGCTACACTCACAGTTTATGTTAAATTCAGTAGGTGGCAACTTTACAGCCTCGTTTTCAATGTGCCTCACTGATTTCTCATCTAAGGAGCTGAAACTATTGGTGTATGTGCACTGGCACCGTAGCTAAGGTCTAGATAATCACGGTCTTCTGGTTTCAATAAAATCATGTTGCCACACGTACCCGTATTGGAGGCAACGGTATATTAAATATCCCTATATCATTGATTCCCAGAATCCCGTCGTAGCCCTTATCTCCTTAACCTTATCTCTCCCAACTCGCTGCCGTTTTCGTTACCAACTCTACAGGTTTCAACACGTGTAAGTGTCTGCTCGTGGCCTTGACACTAAACGTAAAGTTTTAAGTGCATCGTCCCAATTCTCCTTCAAGACCTTGCACTTTTCAGAATCAATAATACTGACTTGGCTTCCTGTATCATATAACAGGTGCAACATATTGCCGTTAATATTCACCTTAACTATTGGCAGATTTCCATACTGATCTCCGCCATATGAACGTATGTTCACTATCTCAGCAGTGTCAAGAGTATTGCGGTTGGCAAACATAGAAGACTCTCTTGAGCAATCACTAGCTATATGTCCTAAGCTACACTCAGGTGGATTCAGCTTGATTTAGCCAAACAATTTAGTCAGTCTTTCTATCTCACCTCTAAGAGCTTCAATACACTGCTCATTTTCGTACTTCATCCTGTTTACACTGGCACCAAGCATCTTCTACTCACTCTTAATGCTATTGATTTCTTCAACCCCTTTCTACTGAACATACTACCCCTTTCATAAAGCTTCAACGGTGTTCTACACTATCCTCCGCGGCCATGACACTGACTGCTTTGTCTATTGATTTAGCCTCACTGCGAACAATAGCCTCTCTATACTTATCGAGCACAATTTCGAGGAAAATTTCGAACACTAGGCTAACGTCAAATCTGTATTCTACTTTATCATTAATGGCCAGGAATCTTTCTTTAAAAACCATAGGACTTTCCCCAACTCTCTGCTTAAGACTTTCTATTAATTTAAGGCATTCCCTAATACCACGCGCCTTTTAAAGGAAACAATATGTTCAGTTTACTAACAATACTTTCGAAACTGCTATCGTTACGGATACCCATCTCCTCTAAGCTCAACCTAACTTCAGGGGATAGAGCCTCGAACATGAGCTGTGCTTTGACCTCAGGATCCCATTTCCCTACTCGAGCTTTAAGCTCGACTTCCCGAATGAAAGACTTGAGATCAAGCCCATTAAACACTGACAAGTTGAGAATAGAGTTCACAAACATGATGGAGTACAAAAAAATAAAATTAAACCACTCAATCAGAGAAAAAAACGCACGTAAAAATTACAGGAATTTACACGTGCAAACACCAGTAATCCTGGTAGGGCTCGCCAATTACAAAAGGTTATTGTTACGGGGTATCACACAAAAAGTAATAAACTAGGGCCTACAGTAAGAGTAACTTAAACACAGAAAAAGGTACACTCGTGAGTACAACACCAACAACAAAAAGGAGGCAAATAAAAAAAACACGATTTGTTAAATAAATAAAAACAGTACTTATATTTTATTTGCAGCGTTGATAAGGAGCTGACCGGGATTTCACAGGTATGCGAGGAGAATCACCAGACAAGCACACAGAGAACTCTTTAAGTCTCCACTCGAGCACCACTCCACGACTCCTCGCATTCCTTTTCAACTCTCTTTTATGTACAAACATGGCCACATTCGTCCAATGAGAAGGCGTGGGGGATCAGTTCACTTAACCAATAAACAACATTCTTCCCGCATAACTGAGGATATTAAAACTGCTATGTTTGTCAAATAATTTGACACATCCACCATGAATATCATGGCCTGTACCACGGGTGTACTAGGGATAATAAAAAGTGTTTATTGTTGTGTTATCCTATAGAAAGGAATTAATTGCTGAGGGCTTGATATTGCAATAAAATTGTAAAAAAAAAAAAAAAACATCTCCAGAAACCTGTTGCCTCATTTAATTCATATACAGGAGATTCAGATCTATTGAAAGTTAGTACCTGTAACTCCATATGCTCCAGGGAAGCTAGAGGCATTTTTCGCTGCAAGCCTGCATCGATTAGTTGTAATAATATTGCTAATTTGTTACCTTTCAAATCCTCTTGGACTTTTCAAAGAATATCTTATATTCGCCCTTTAGCCAATTTTAGTTATGTACATACTTTCTTTCTTCTTACAGAATTCTAACAATCGCTTCCCATTTTCATTTTTTTTATCTGGCAGCCCAAATATGTTCCCACTATATACACATTTTAGCAAAGCTATCATTATTTTATTAACAGAGTATCAATTTTGATTTTTATAATTTACTAAACATACCTCATTGCTTATCTTTTTTTTATCAATCACATTTTGTAATTGCCTTAAATAAATTGCTGTGTCATCCTGAAGTTTGTCTTTCCTAATTTTCCACGTAGCAATATTATCTGTTCCACCTTTTAAAACACCAATCCACTCTTACAAAACTATAAACGCATTTTAAAAAATACTGTTTCGTGTAAGGCCTCCAAATCATTACAACCTCCGCCAATGGATGGCGCTTTCGCCTGTTTCCCTTCTTTAACTGATGTGGGAGTCGCCGACTGCTGTGGTCATGTTTCCTGGGAAGGATGCTTGTAAATACACTTTTATGTTGGCCCCAGGATGTAATATAATGTAAATGCCCATTGTTTTATTTATCTTATTTAAATGTAATGTTTAGTAGTGGATGACAATAAAGTCAGTGCTTAAAGTCTCCGTGCCGCCTTCTGTCATTACTCCCGCCATTGCCATCATCGCCAGGCTGCTACTCTTCTGGTAAGTCTCTCGTGTCCCCCCACCAGTGGTAAGGCCGAGAGATACTGCCAGAGGAAGGGAGTTCCACTGGAGAGGTGGATTTCCGGACGACTTTGGGTGGCCTGCAGGGAAGAGCAACGGGAGCCTGAGTAGGTGATCCACGAAGGAGGAAGCGGCGTTGTCGCAAAGAACCGGTAGGGTCCAGACGCGACAATACTATTAAACTACAAACATAAGGCCTCCAGAGAAAAGTTTCTTTTTTTACAAATCTTTTATTCATAAATATCTCTAGCTTTCGGGCAAAAGAGCCCTTCTACCGGAGAAAATATTTTACATTGAATCGCCAATAAATAAAAATTAGAATCAAATAAAATGCTTAGGGTATTTACAGTTATTTGAATGCAGAATCAACGCGAGCCTTTGGGTTCAGGAAATAGTATATTATATATTTCCGGAATGTCTATTCTTTTGTTATGGTTATTGTGCTTTCTGGATATGATGGATTCCATGTCTCTGCCGTCTATAGGAGATGTTGGAGTAATGGGTCTTTGGACTTGATAGGGAGAAGGAATGGCCTGTTTCTCTTATATGATGGTATACTAAAGATCTACTATCTTGGTTGTCGATATTTCGTTTATGTTCTGATATTCTTATATTTAATTGACTGCTAATTTCGCCTACATATTTTGTTTTTCATGGAGCATTTTACTTTTCTTAATCGTCACCCCTTACCTCTTCAGTCTGGTCCTCTGTCACTTGTAGAAAAATCAGAGAGAGAGAGAGCCGGTTTCATTCACAGAATATAGTTTCCTGTTCCGATTATTTTATGAAATTTAAATTATGACGCGTACGATACCTTTTAAAATAAAACAATTCTCTACTGCCCCTTTACAGTAATTATAAATTAATAAGAGGGTCTGTATCTCATCAGTAGTAAACCCTCACAGCGATTTCGCCAGTTTAATCTACCATACCGCTGTAATATTGCATTGGGCTGTTTTGCCATTATTCTGATACTGACGGTGACCTTTTGGAAAAACATTTTGAATTAACAACGGACCATAGCTTTGAGGACAGTAGAAAAAAATATGATTATAAATATATAATATGCTTCGAGCAATTGTCCTTTCGCAAACAGCAAGTAAAGGTATTTTTAAAACAATAGTAACATGATACATTAGCGCGCCATCTGTTATAATAAATTTAAACTATTTTTAACCCGTGTGATTCTTTTCAAAATAAAAATATCTATGAACCTTAATGCAATGATAATTTAATTTTAAAGAACATCAAACTGCGATGTAAAAATATATATTGGAAGGGTTTGGCTCATCGGTGGTGAACTCTCCCAGCGGTTTCGCCAATTTTTGATCTACCAGACCGCTTCTTTAGAGCTCTAATACTGTATTGGATCATTCTGCTTTTATATGCAACACTGAAGGGTTGAATCTTAGGAATGGTATATAATCAAATTATGGAAATAAGCTTTTAGGACAGTGAATTCACCACTGATGAGCCAAGCCTCCCAATATATTTTTCATCGCAGTAAGCGCAGTAGAAGTTTGATTTATTTATGAAGAGAAACATTCACGTTTTTTGTGTTTTCATTTGTATTATATAGGTGGCGCGTTATTGCTATGTATTAAATTAAAAAAAAAAACATATTGGGAATAAATATTTTGAAATATATAAAATAAAAGTATTTACTAATCAATCGATTTTTTTTATGTATATCAGGAACTCGGATAATGTTATAACGTCTATTTTTATGCTTCTTTAGATCATTATCAAATGTATTTATTAGAAAAATAGTCAATAAAAATGTAGCCATTTTAAAATAAACTATGAAAGCCAAGAAATTTAAAAATAGTACTTTCAGGCGCGTTTCTAATGGTAAAATAAATACCACAAAAGATAATGATAGAATTAATTATCCCATGATGCTCCCCTGCCAGTCATCGTCTGTTTTTCTTTAGACGCCATCTTTAATTAGGCCTAACTTTCGTGTCACCCATTGTTCTCTATGTCTTTGAAATGCAGCTTGTGAAGGTTTAGTTTATATAGAGCCTGAAGACATTTTAACATTGAATAAACTTCGAGAAAGTCTGTTTTTAATATTTCACATTCAATAAATATATATTGTACTTGAGAAATTCTGGAATTGATTTTGACAAGAAATTTATAGATCAATATACCACTTACGGGACATATCTGAAAGGTAAAAAAATTAATTAAGGTTAGAAATACATTGCAAATTTCTTTTTATATATATATTTTTATAAATACTGTAATTTGATTAAATAATGTTTTCGGAAAGATACCAGTTCATCTTCTACTTATATAATTGCCTTATTCTGTCTGTGTGAAGTTCACTGTCTGAAGTTCATGGATAGATTTTGGTCATCAACGCGCGCATCATCATTATGATCATTATCATTATCTAATGATGATAATAATAATAATTATTATTATTATCTACTTATATAATTGCCTTATTCTGTCTGTGTGAAGTTCACTGTCTGAAGTTCACGGATAGATTTTGGTCATCAACGCGCGCATCATCATTATGATCATTATCATTATCTAATGATAATAATAATTATTATTATTATTATCATCTACTTATATAATTGCCTTATTCTGTCTGTGTGAAGTTCACTGTGTGAAGTTCACGGATAGATTTTGGTCATCAACGCGCGCATCATCATTATGATCATTATCATTATCTAATGATAATTATTTATTTATTATATATTATCTACTTATATAATTGCCTTATTCTGTCTGTGTGAAGTTCACTGTCTGAAGTTCACGGATGGCAATTTTCATTGCCATCGGTGGTTCAGTGATAGAATGCACGCCTGCCACGCGGGCGGCCCGGGTTCGATTCCCAGCCGATGCATTTTTTTTTTTTTACAATTTTTAAAACTCATTTATATATTATACAAGAATGACATCCACGGCGCCAATTTATAATTGTAACGAATAGTATTTGAATAAAAGCATTTAATCGGGGTAAAACCCGGGCGTTGCCCGGGCCATTCGTCTAGTTTGTTATAAATACTTTTGTTCTAGACGTTAAAAATGTAAATTTATTAAAATATATTTTCACTGTATAATATTTGCATATATATTTTCAATTCATCATAATGTAAGTTTTCATCTAACATTATATTTATCAGAGTCATCAATCAATTCTGTCACCGTTTGCTTTTTGTGAATGGAATAAATACCCAAATACGAGGTGTATTCAGAAAGTATCGCGACTTTTGAATTTTCGCGCGTTACGTATATTCGAATTTCGATCTTTTTGTGGCTTTATATTGGTACTCATGTCTCTCACTTATGCCGACAAGCTCGGCCATTTTGAATGTTCACTTAATTGTTGACAGCTGCTTTGCTTCCAGGTGTTTTGGATCGTCTTCGATTTTTACCTATTAAAAAATTGATCAAAGAACCTGTATCAAACCTGTGTGAAAAACGAAATTAAGTGCGCGGGTGCATTTCGAATGTTGACTGTGGCATACGGAGAAGCTACCTTGGACCGAAGCAACGTTTATCGGTGGTACAAAATGTTCTCAGAAGGCCGAGAAGATGTGAACGACGAAGAGCGTGCCGGACGCCCGAGCACTTCAACAACAGACGAAAAAATTAATGAAGTGGAGAAAATGATATTGGCCAATCGTCGAATCACCGTTAAAGAAGTTGCTGAGGACCTAAACATGTCGATTGGCTCGTGCCATTCGATTTTTATCAATGATTTGGGCATGAGACGGGTCGCCGCGAAATTCGTACCAAAATTGCTCAATTGCGACCAAAAACAGCATCGTATGAACATTGCTAATGAGATGTTGGACTCTGTCCGCGAAGACCCAAATTTGCTCCAGAGGGTCATAACTGGTGACGAAGCGTGGGTTTATGGTTATGACGTGGAAACCAAAGCTCAATCATCTCAATGGAAGCTGCCGCACGAACCAAGACCGAAAAAAGCGCGCCAAGTTCGGTCGAATGTGAAAGTTTAGCTGACAGTTTTCTTCGATTGCAGGGGCGTGGTGCATCATGAGTTCTTGCCACAGGGTAGAACGGTCAATAAGGAATATTACCTGCAAGTAATGCGCAATTCGCGCGAAGCAATCCGCGAGAAACGCCCGGATTTGTGGAAGAACAAAAATTGGCTTTTGCACCACGATAACGTCCCTGCTCACACATCGTTGCTTGTGCGCGACTTTTTGGCCAAAAACAATACACTAATGATGCCGCAGCCACCGTATTTCCCAGATCTGGCCCCCTGTGACTTTTTCTTGTTCCCTAAACCGAAGAGGCCCATGAAAGGACGACGATACGCTACGCTTGACGAGATAAAGACGGCATCGAAGGAAGAGCTGAAAAAGATTTTTAAAAATGATTTTTTGAAGTGCTTTGAAGATTGGAAAAACCGTTGGCACAAGTGTATAATATCTCATGGGGATTACTTTGAAGGGGACAAAATAGGTATTCATGAATAAATAAATAATTTTTGAAAAAACAAAAAAGTCGCGATACCTTTTGAACACACCTCGTATGGCCATTTTTTATAAGCATCGGTGGTTCAGTGGTACAATGCTCGCCTGCCACGCGGGCGGCCCGGGTTCGATTCCCGGCCGATGCATTTTTTTTACAAATTTTAAAACTCATTTATATTAATATTAAAATAATCAAGTATCAGAGTCATCAATTCTGTCATCGTTTGCTTTTGTGAATGGAATGCTTTTACGTAATATACGTAAAATACAAAAATCGAAATTTATTTTTAAAGAGAAATAGCGACTATTTCTAACTTTAAGGATGAAGTATGATAGGATGAATTGTGAAGAGTAATGACGAACGGAAAAATAAAAGTGTCCAGGGGCGGGAATCGAACCCACAACCTTCTGCTTACCGGGCAGGTGCCATGTCCACTAGGCTACCCTGGACGTATTCCTCCGTTCGTAAATAATATTTAAAGTAACTTGGGTGCGGCGGACTCTCAATATAACTTTATTATCTTATTTGTTATTAAATATGATGGCCAAGCTGGTGCATTTAATTTTATCTACATTTAGGGGCTGTTACATTGTAATTATTAAAATATACAAGTATCAGAGTCATCATCAATCAATCAACAATCAATAATTCTGTCACCGTTTGCTTTTATGAATGGAATAAATACCCAAATATGGCCATTTCTTATAAACATCGGTGGTTCAGTGGCGAGAATGCTCGCCTCTACGCGGGCGGCCCGGGTTCGATTCCCGGCAGATGCAATTTTTTTTTACAATTTTTAAAACTCATTTATATTATTATTATTAAGATATACAAGTATCAGAGTCATCAATTCTGTCCTCGTTTGCTTTTGTGAATGGAATGCTTTTACGTAATATATTTAAAATACGTAACTAATATGACTGAAGTATTAGCAGTATGTATAGTAGAATCTGGAAAAACTTATATTGAATATTTCAGGTCTCTATCCCGAATATTCTTCTAGTTATTTGCAAATTTGAGTTGCAAATTTGCTCTTTCGCTCGCAAGCAGCGCCTCTAGCGGTGAAGATAGAAGGTAATATCAGCTGACCTAATGTACATGTAAAACGTGTTTTAACAGGAAATAGAAAAAAAATATGGAAGAGATATTTGTCGCATTTTAAGCCATGAAAAATTGAAATTGACAGTTTCTGGGCAAAAATAGTTGTTTTTTTTTTAATCAGAAAATGATTATGACAACATTGCTGTATCATATTTGATTATCAGATACAAAATTATATCCGGAAAAATTCCAAAAATCCACACGGGATCTAATGGAATCCTCACAATCTACCAAAGAGGTGTTTTGCTGGCAATGTGGCTGGGCCAAATCTATTGGCAAAAAATATATGGAAAATTTGCCGGGAGGAAATAAATCCATGGAAGCAATGTTCGCCTCTCCCGTCAAAATAAACGTCAGAACCATTTTCCATCTATGTTTTGCCAATAGATTTGGCCCGGCCACATTGCCACATTGGTAGATTGTGAGGATTCCATTAGATCCCGTGTGGATCTCATGGAATAAAGTCCGCCCTAGACTGACGAGGGCCATTAGCCCGAAACCATGGTCTCTAGGTAGACGCTTATCAGTTTGCAAAAGTTGGTGTTGTGGCTTTGTTTCCGACCCGATGCCGCTAGTTGCGGCGACGGTCAAAAGATGGCGTCAGGTTCTGACGTTTATTTTGACGGGAGAGGCGACCATTGCTTCCATGGATATTTTACTGTAAGTTCACCACATCTCTACACATGTGAAAAGCAATTCGATATTTGCACTTACAAATGTGCCAGAGCCCCGTTTGGTTACTTGCACTCGCTGGTGGGGTTGGACTTTTGCAAGAATCGGGGGCCATTGGAGCATTTTTTATGAATAATAAAAAGTGTACAAGGCTGCGGCCACTGCCAGATATTGAAACCCTGGTACCACCCTATAGATTTCCACGTGCCTATGCCAAAGGCTAGAATATGCAAACCTATTACCTTCTGTGTTTTTTAAGTCATATGTTGCAGTTCTGGCGACACTCTGTGTATTCAGGCGATCTACGCCTAGAACGAAATATTGCAAACCGATAGATTTACACGAAGCTATGCCAAGGGCCAGGAGTTGAAGACTTGGAGTCTCAAGTACATTTTCCATGCGATCTACGCCAAGAACTAGATATTGTAGACCTGGTGCTCTGCCTGATAGATTTCTAGCGGCTATGCCAAGACCAGAAGTTGCAGACTTGGAACCTCAAGTAAATTTTCCATGCGATCTACGCCAAGAACTAGATATTGTAGACCTGGTGCTCGGCCTGACAGATTTCACGCGACTATGCCAAGACCAGAAGTTGCAGTCTTTGAACCTCAAGTACATTTCCCATGCTATCTACGCCAAGAACTAGATATTGCAGACCTGGCGCTGCCTGACAGATTTCACGCGACTATGCCAAGACCAGAAGTTGCAGTGTTTGAACCTCAAGTAAATTTTTCATGCGATTTACGCCAAGAACTAGATATTGCAGACCTGGCGTTGCCTGATAGATTTCACGCGACTATGCCAAGACCAGAAGTTGCAGTCTTTGAACCTCAAGTACATTTTACATGCTATCTACGCCAAGAACTAGATATTGCAGACCTGGCGCTGCCTGACAGATTTCACGCGACTATGCCAAGACCAGAAGTTGCAGTCTTTGAACCTCAAGTAATTTTTCATGCGATCTACGCCAAGAACTAGATATTGTAGACCTGGCGCTGCCTGATAGATTTCACGCGGCTATGCCAAGACCAGAAGTTGCAGTCTTTGAACCTCAAGTACATTTTCCATGCGATCTACGCCAAGAACTAGATATTGCAGACCTGGCGCTGCCTGACAGATTTCACGCGACTATGCCAAGACCAGAAGTTGCAGTCTTTGAACCTCAAGTACATTTTCCATGCGATCTACGCCAAGAACTAGATATTGCAGACCTGGCGCTGCCTGATAGATTTCACGCGGCTATTCCAAGACCAGAAGTTGCAGACTTGGAACCTCAAGTACATTTTCCATGCGATCTACGCCAAGAACTAGATATTGCAGACCTGGCGCTGCCTGATAGATTTCACGCGGCTATGCCAAGACCAGAAGTTGCAGTCTTTGAACCTCAAGTACATTTTACATGCTATCTACGCCAAGAACTAGATATTGCAGACCTGGCGCTGCCTGACAGATTTCACGCGACTATGCCAAGACCAGAAGTTGCATTCTTTGAACCTCAAGTACATTTTACATGCTATCTACGCCAAGAACTAGATATTGCAGACCTGGCGCTGCCTGACAGATTTCACGCGACTATGCCAATACCAGAAGTTGCAGTCTTTGAACCTCAAGTAAATTTTTCAGGCGATCTACGCCAAGAACTAGATATTGTAGACCTGGCGCTGCCTGATAGATTTCACGCGGCTATGCCAAGACCAGAAGTTGCAGTCTTTGAACCTCAAGTACATTTTCCATGCGATCTACGCCAAGAACTAGATATTGCAGACCTGGCGCTGCCTGATAGATTTCACGCGGCTATGCCAAGACCAGAAGTTGCAGTCTTTGAACCTCAAGTACATTTTCCATGCGATCTACGCAAAGAACTAGATATTGCAGACCTGGCGCTACCTGATAGAATTCACGCGGCTATGGCAAGGGCCAGAAGTTTCAGCCTTGGAACCTTGAGTACATTTTCCATGCGGTCGATGTCAAGGACCAGAAGTTGTCACCCTGGAGCCATTCGTTTAGATTCCATTCGCTTTGTTACATCGACCAGTAATTGTTACTCCGGCGCCTTCGATTTATATTTCCTGCGGCCTATTGCTGACGCCGCCTCCTATAATTTCCATGAGGGCCATACAGTTCTAGGAAATATAAATCATACGGCTAATACAAGCAGAACATTGTTCACATATCAAATGTTTAGCTCTTTTACAAGATAATATTTCAAATCAGAATATCATCAAAATTATATATATTTTTTTCATTTTTAAACTATATCCTTTGGCATTGCTTTAAAGGGTTAAAACTAGAACCACCTTTTGCTTCTATTTATATAAACACAAAATATTTCACAGTTTAATTTACCTCACTCTCACGTTAAATATAACATTTTAGGTAGAAGCTAATTATCCATATTACATCTTCATTAAATCTGATACGTTGGTTTTTGTATTGGGCGCTTTCTTCCAGAAATTTCTTAAGAAAAATTGTTTTTCGAAATGAGCAATCCAAGAGGTTTGTTTCATTTGTCTCTAAAGTGGCTAGAATTTGCAATTTCTTTCAATCATGAGAAATATAAGTTAGATAACATAGTGCCAATATTCTGGGGGAATCGCCAAAGCTTCGTCAAAAATGTCAGCACTTTGAGCTTCATGGCAGCTATATCAGAAGGTCTTATTCGTTTCTTTCCTCGGGCGCGCAGAAATCGTACTATTTTGTTTTATAAGTAATATCGATTTTATATAATCTTTTTTTGGTGGCCAGAATGTTGAATGTACATTTATCTTTGAATTATTTGATATATCAGATGTGTATTTATGTATTATATATTCATAGAGCCTAGCTTCTGCTAATTAAAAAAAATCCATTAAGCATCATTATTTCAACATGCGAATATACGGAATATATGAACTTGGATTATATATGGGCACTTTCCTCAATCCAATGAATCAATTTAAATTATTTTAGGAATTCAAATATTTGTATAGTTATTGAATCAATCATCTTCAAATATTATTTAATCATAAGGCCTCAATTGTTGTTACTTTTATTTATATTTACAAATAATTTTCTATGAAATATTAATTTGGCAATTTTTGCCTTGAAGAGATATTAATCAATAGAAATAAAGTTGTTCTCTCCTGTCAAAATAAACGTTAAAAACTAAGCGTCATCTATTAGTCCGCTAGTTTAAAAGACGGTTAATAGATGGCGAATAGGTTTAGCGTTTTTGAAGGAGAAATGCTAAATTTATTTTTATAGATAATGTTTTCCTGGCAAAAATTAACATCTATATTTTGTTCATAGAATTTGCCTAGCCTTTCTACTATCTAAACACCTCTTTGGCCAATTTTGAGGATTTTATTTAATCCCGTGTGGATCTAAGAAGTCAAAACTCAGAATCGACCTCAGCTTGGAACTTCCTGGTCAACTGGATCTGTCAATTAATCTACTCAGGACGCGAGTAAAACGCTTAGCACTAATCCACTCTAGTGAGCTGGACAGCCGGGGTTATGCGCTCCAGAAACCTAGAAAATTCAAGACTAGACTGATGAGGACCATTATTCCTAAACCATGGTTCTATATGTGAACGCTTCTGGTTTTTAAAAAAAAAATGCTGGTTTTGTGGCTTTGTTGAAGAGCCGAATCCGCTAGTTTTCGGAAACGGTCAATAGATGGCACTTAATTTCAGCGACTAGTTTGACTGGAAAGTTAACTTATATTTTTATAAAAATAAATCTACTCTTGTATAAAAATAATGTTTTTTTTTATTTTTTATTCTTATCAAGTATAACGGCCGATATTCCGTGAGAGACACGTTCCTAAACAAATTATATTTTCATAATTTGTATATCATTTGTATACATACTATGTAAATATATACAATGAGCTTGTCTTGGATCTAATCTTTTATTGATATCTTCCGATATTTTCTACTGAAAGGAGGTAGGCGTTCGGCCTGGTATAAATATCGGAGAACATTAATAAAAGATTTGATTCAAGATAAGCCCTCGTCAGCCTAATGTGGGCTGTACCTTAACAGCCAAAATATCTGAACCAAGTGGCTTTCCGAATTATCAAAAAAAAAATGGGTAGTTCTCGGGAAACCTCTTGAGTTTTAAGTTAAGGTTTAAGTAAGCCTGCAACACGTTTACTTAGGCTAACAGCCCGAAACGGTTATGTGGTTGAATTTTCTTGATTCATAAAAAAAATGGGTTGGCCAAATATTAGGGAATAAACTTAAATAAATCTTTTTTTATATTTATTCCATTATATGGCGCTCTGCCATCTAAAAAATGATTATTTAAGTGTTTTTTTTTAACAGAGGATCATCCACCCGGGCTCCCGTTGCTCTCCCTCTGCAGCTCTACCCTGCAGAGCACCAAAGGACCTCCGAGAACCACCACTTAGTGGATCTCCTTTCCTCTGGCAGTATCTCTCGGCCTTACCACTGGTGGAGGGACACGAGAGACTTTACCAGAAGAGTAGCAGCAGCGATGTTGGCGAGAGAGTCATGGCAGCAAGCGGCACAAAGACTTCAAACACTACTTTCCTTATTGGCTTCTTTAAACCATATACACATATAACTCGAAAAAATTACACTCCAGAGCAAATATAAACATCTATTTACTACTAATTGCTCTAGGAAACAAGAACACGGCAGTCGGCGATATCTACACAAGTGCAAGAAGGAAACAGGCGAAAGCGTCATCTATTGGCGGAGGTTGTAGGTGTTTTGAGGCCCATATACGCGACAATATATACAGGTATATTAAAAACAAAGTAGGCATATCCTAAACAGGAGCACATGTGCTTTTTAGATGTCAGAGCGCTATCTAGTGGAACAAAAATCAACTAAACATTTATTTAACCTGTTCCCTGATATTTGGTCAACCCGTTTTCTTGATAAATCAAGAAAAGCCATCCATGGTTTCTGATATTTGGCCCATCCATGATTCTTCTGATTTCCCCTGGTTCCTTAATATTTGGCCAAAACCGATATTTTTCATAAATAGAGGTAATCCAAACACGAACGCGTTTCTGGCGATTGGCCCTCGTCAGCGTGGTGAAAGCTGTACCTCAACGACTACATGTTTCTATATTTCTTCTATATATATAATGAATATTTAACACAAATAAATATTCTCAATATTCAAAATAAATATATATTATATTAAAAAAAAAAAGATATTATTTCTGTTGTTTTGGATCATATTGATGATTATGCTATGGTGGTGCAGTCATGGTCGAACAATAATCTTGAAAAATATAATGTCTTGATTAGTGATTTCTTTATTGAGCTGAGGAATGAATACAGATGAAAAACATAATTTTGTACAAGTACTGCCTGGCTTAAGGCGTAAGAAAAAAAATGAAAAGATTATTTACATAATTACAAAGTTTTGGGTCGGCCAACGGGGAAGAACAACAACGAGTTTTTATAGGGGAAGCCTGACCTCTGGCGGTCGATTTAACAATATTTGAATCTATGATATATATTTGATAAACATATTTTTATATAACATTTTAAATAATATCTTAATATAACATTTTAAATAATATCTCAATATAACATATATTTATTTAACAGCTGTTAATTTCACTTATATATATTTTATATATATTATTTTTAAATATTCATCTCTAAAATATTTTTAGCAATTCTTTTAAAACATGAACTAGGCCGATTATAAGCAAAAATATAAATGGTGAAGTCAACAATAAAATGTACAGGAAAAAATTCTGTATTATAAAACAAATAAAGTATTTTTTATTATTATTATATATTCATACAATTAACTATGCAAATTCACAGTTTATATTTCTAGCATCTGCTACATATTTCCATTGAAGATATGTACATAGGAGATGTGTCAGAGTCTACACGTATCCATTTACCATAGAAGCCTATGTATATGTAGAAGATAGGGTAACATTATATATGAAACCATTGAATGAAGAAATTCTAGAGGTCTCGGTCATTGTGTGTGTCTATTTCTATAATTTCTTCCATTCTCATTTGCCTGTCGTGTTTTAAAAGGAATTTGCTCGTGTATTACTGAAATTGGTTTCTAGGACATCCTTTTCTCCTTCTTCCAGTTGGGTTGTAGAAGGAGAGAATGGTAAAAGAGAATTTTTTTTATTTAATGGCCCAACTTTAACTAAGTTGATTTTTTCATGATTACTTCATTTCTGCTATTATCAAAATGGCGTTTAATGAAATAATATGCTATGTATGCCCTCAAAATAGAAATTTGAGAATGTGAAACAGAAAATAACAGCGCAATAAGCGTGGAAATTATAACATTATCCAAATAGGTGCATATTTATTTTGGCATACAATAAGAAATTCCTAAAATGAAACTTTTACGAGTCGTAGTTAGAGCGAGGTGGTCGGCGAGGTGGAACGGTCTAGAATTACAGTGAGGAGGAGATTTAGGCCTAAGATTGGCGCCATTATGGAGAGGAGAATCTGCTGCTGCCTTAATTAACACAAGCTTATCGTCTGCCGAGATACGTGACCCAACTATACAATATTATAATTCTCTCTCCCTCTGTCTTAGACCAGAAATGGCTAACGATGACGTAATAATAAAGTTGAGTGGGCCCTTTATTTTAAATATTATGTACTCTGAGAGAAAGAGCAAACACAAACACACATGAAGGATAATTATATATATTTAAACGTTCTAGTTCTAAATGCGTTTTACTTTTGAGAGAGGGAAATAATTTTGGAGTTAGTGTGTGTTATATTTGAGATGTATATATTATATAAATTATATATTAAATACAGATTTATTTAAATTATATACACTGGTCCGCAAAATTAAAGGAACAACAT
Organism: Cordylochernes scorpioides; assembly: GCA_030710605.1. Taxonomy (NCBI): domain Eukaryota; kingdom Metazoa; phylum Arthropoda; class Arachnida; order Pseudoscorpiones; family Chernetidae; genus Cordylochernes; species Cordylochernes scorpioides. The sequence continues at coordinate 46,044,623 of CP092869.1, read as the reverse complement.
ATTTTTCCATTTATCTCAAATTTTATTGAACATTTATCAATGAAATTTTATACACAAATTTATTATTCCATTATTAATTAGAATACCCGATATCAAAGAATTCTAACACGTATTTTATGCAAATTAGTCGATCAAGCAAGGATCTTCTTGCAGTCAGCGCATGAATATCTTGGATATTGTTGTTAATATGGGGTGTGATCGCCTTTAACTGATAGACAGGCTCTACATCGGTGACCCATACTAAGAATTAAGGAGTTTATCAGCTCCTGTGGAATCAACGCCCACTCTTGTGCTAAGGCTCATGAGTGTTTCTAGGAGGGAGTTGGAGGGATGAGATCCGCCGTCCTAGGTTGTCCCATACATGCTCAATGGGATTTAGGTCTGGGGATCGAGCTGGCCAATTCATTCGAGCAATTGCATGGTTTTGGAGAAAAGTGTCGACCACACCAGCCCTATGTGGACGGGCATTATCATCCATTATAAGAAGGTTTTCTACCATTTCTAATGATTGAGGCATCACATATGCTGTCAAGATCTCGTCCCGATACCTCTGTCCAGTCAGGGTTCCTTGCCGAAAAATGCGGAGTGCTGTGTGACCGCCCAAGAAGATTCCAGCCCAGACCATAAAACATTGGCTTTTGTAGGGATCCCTTTCAACCATATTTCGGGGATTATTTCTGGCTCCTACCTCTCTTCAGACAAAGACACGACGATAATAGCTGTTTAGAGAGAATCTGGACTCATCAGTGAACATTACATGGCTCCATTCATCTGGATTCCAAGCGACATGTTGTCTGCGCCAAAGTTCCCTTGCTCTCTTTTGAGGTGGTGTCAACGGCACACAATTTATGGGTCGTCGAGCATAGAGACCTTTCATGTGAATACTTCTGCGTATTGTATCAGTTGAAATGGGAGAAAACCTTCTTATAATGCCCGTCCACATAGGGCTGATGTTGTCGACACTTTTCTATAAAACCATGCAATTGCTCGGATGAATTGACCAGCTCGATCTCTAGACCTAAATCCCATTGAGCATGTATAGAACAATCTAGGACGACGGATCTCATCCCTCCAACCCCCTCCTAGAAACACTCATGAGCTAGAAACACACTTTTAAAGAGTGGGCGTTGATTCCACAGGAGCTGTGATAAACTCCCTAATTCTTAGTATGGGTCGCCGATGTAGAGCCTGTCTATCAGTTAAAGGCGATCACCCCCCATATTAACAACAATATCCAAGATATTTATACACTGACTGCAAGAAGATCATTGCTTGACCGGCTAATTTCCATAAAATACGTTTTAGAATTCTTTGATTTCGGGTATTTTAATCAATAATGGAATAATAAATTTGCGTATAAAATTTCATTGATAAATGTTCAATAAAATTTGAGATAAATGAAAAAAAGATGTTGTTCCTTTAATTTTGCGGACCAGTGTATATACAGAGAGAGAGAGTTAATTAGTTTCATAAACTTAAATTATATATTTTTAATTATTCTAAAATGTTAAGACATCTAATTTAGATATGAAATATTATATGTATATATGTGGTATTGCAGGCACTTAGTAGTCATGGCACGCATCAATGGTTAACACAAAAGGACAAGATAGGTTGAATCTCACCTTGTTTAGTAAGGTGTGATCTACATGAGAGTGAGAGATGATCTGTTGTTGTCCACCCTTTTGTCAGTCTCCAGTGGAGGTCGTTAAAACTTATTGGAAGTTTCCTTGGAGGAAATGAATAATCTTTTTACGAAAATGGACCTCGGACCTCGCCCTGTCTTGGGTGCGGCGGACTCTCAATATAACTTTATTATCTTATTTGTTATTACATATGATGGCCAAGCTGGTGCATTTAATTTTATCTATATTTAGGGGCTGTTACATTATAATTATGGTGAATATTAAAAGCCTAGTGTATATTGAAAAAAATATTACTACATATATATACTTGTTCACGCTTGTTCGGCGGTACATATACTAAAATTGGAACAGTACAGAGATTATCATGGCCCTTGAGCAAAGATGACACGAAATTATTAACGTATTAATATATACTCCTATGTCTTGGTATCAGAGCTTGTTACACTTGGACGCAAAACTTCGTTCGTATTTGCTCTATAGGGTGGACGGCTCAAATAACTACACGCATGCTCGTACAGGAGAGATGCAGCTAAGTTTGTTCAGGCCATATTACAAGTGGTCCTGAATGGAATGAGTACAATATTAGACAATATTATACTGCAAATGGGGCGTTGTTGCGGTCGCGCGTCCGTCCGCAGACGACCTTGGTACCGATCGGAGTAGAGCAACCACCACATTGCGATCACCTGAATCTCAGCCCTGGATTGGAATATTTGTTGATTCATTTCGACATAAGAAATGAGTGTAATAAGTGGGACTTGTTTCTAACTGTCGCCAATCAGATGGATGTTCCGAACGGATGTTCCTGCAGTCACTTGGCCACAAATTCTTTGCTCTTACTGACGGCTCCATGTCCTCGGACTGTCCAATCCTCCCTATATATATTTTTTTAGGAATTTGCGAAACAATTGACCTGATGATGAGCTAACGCTTGATATCTTGCCAATTTTATTTGAAAAAGAAACATTTTGCAATTATTTCGATTGATATATATCTGTGGTGGTTAATAACGACAATCCACATAAATAATTTCTTAAAATTATATTTGATAGCGATTTTGTTTTAAGTTGAAAATTTGCCTTGAATTAAATACCAAACGATGTACGTTTTCGTTGTTTTTAAATATTGCGAAATATGTTATATTTTTTGTTTTAAATATAAATTATTAATATGTATTTCTTAAATATTTATAATTTGATATTATGAGTAATTTTATTTTTCACTTTTGATCAAATTGAAATTCTTGTTTGATTGCTTGCAAATGTTCGTTAAAGTTTATATTTTAAATACGCGGCTCCCCAATTTATGTGGGCGGCATTGATTTATAAGCGGAGTCATATAACAAATTATTTATTGTAAAATCAACTTTTAATTACATTTATTTATACAAATTATCAGAAGGGTTAAATTGGTGTATATCACACGTTAAAGTTCTTTTTTGTATATGTGTGTGTGGTCAAATATCATTTCCAGATTATATAATGTTAGATATATGTGTTTGATATATTATAGATAAATATTTACATTTTATATGATTTATGTTTTATATTCAAATGGATGTATAATTATTTTATTATATTGATATGACAACAATTAATATGATATTAATGTTAATATATGGGAGCAGCTACATCACTCCCCTTCCAGTGACGGAAGTCACGTCCAATAGATTCATTGTACCTGAAAGGAGTTTTTATCCGTCTTCCGCTGCGGGTCTCCTTTGGCAATTCGAACCGCACCCCAGGCTTAGATGGTTGCGGTTTACTGGAAGGCCCGATGGGATCTTCACTGCTGGCAGGTATGATGGGATCTTCTCTGCTGGCAGGTATGATGGGATCTCCACTGCCGGATGTATTTTCTTTGCGTAGATTAAGTAATTCATCACTATTATTTTGTTCCTCTGCAATTTTATCATAATCAATACTTGTAACTGCTTCTATTCTAGACAATGTATCTGCAACAATGTTTTCTTTACCACTAATACGCCGGATGTCTGTGGAAAATTGTGAAATATATTGAAGCTGTCTCTGTTGTCTTGGCGAAGCTTTTTCATTATTTTGTTTGAAAGCATATACTAATGGCTTATGATCAGTGAATATATAGAATTCTCTTCCTTCCAACATATATTTAAATTTTTTAATACTCAAATAAATTCCAAATAATTCTCTATCATAGGTACTGTATACCTTTTGAGCATTATTTAACTTCTTCGAAAAGAATGCTATTGGCTTCCAACAACTATTTTCACATTGCTGCAAAACTGAACCAATAGCATTATTAGATGCGTCTGTACAGAGCGATAATGGAAGTGCAGGGTTGGGGTAGCATAATAATGCAGCACTTGCTAAGTCTTGTTTACATCTTTCAAACTGCAACTTGGCCTCTTCTGACCAATCGATTTTTCTTTTATCATTCTTTTTTGAATCTTTCAGATAATCATGAAGAAGAGCCTGCGTAGAAGCGGCGTTCTCAAGATATCTACGATAAAAATTTAACATACCTAGGAAGGTACGCAATTCCCGTTTCGTCGTTGGCAGTTTATAATCTAGAATTGTTTGAACTTTTGATGGAAGCGGTTGAGACCCTCCATTAGTTATCCAGTGCCCTAGAAATTCCAATTGGTCAACTCCTAAGATAGATTTAACGATGTTTATGCGCAATCCATAGTTTTGTAGTTTCTCGAGAACCAATTTTAAATGGGTTTCATGTTCTTAACAAGTTTCTGAAGCCACTAATATATCGTCCAAATAGAGAAATGTAAAATCCAAGCCACGAAGTACTTCATGAATAAAACGCTGAAACGTAGCTGGTGCATTCCTAAGACCAAAGCTCATGACGTTAAACTCATAAAGCCCAAATGGAGTTATTATGGCTGTTTTAGGCTTGTCCTCCTCAGCAATGGGGATCTGGTAATAGGCTTTAAACAAATCAAGTCTAGAAAAAATCATCTTTCCACTTAAATTATGCTGAAAGTCCTCCAATCTAGGTATTGGGTAGCGATCAGGAAAGGTTTGAGAATTTAATTTTCTGTAGTCACCACAAGGTCTTAATGTGCCGTCTTTTTTGGTGACCAGGTGAAGTGGACTAGCCCATTGTGATTTTGATGGCCTGATTATTTCATGCTCGAGCATAAATTGGAACTCTTGTTTAGCTTCATTTAATCTTTTTGGATCCAACTGTCGAGCTCTAGAGAACACTGGTGGTCCTTTTGTTATTATAAAGTGCTTCACATCGTGATTAGCTTTCATTATTCCTACGTTGGGCCTCGTAATATCTGGGTAATTAGCCAATAGTTTAGAAAAATTTGATGTTGTTCTATAAGAGCTAAAAGTCTCTTCAGAGATTGAGCAGATATCACCTTTTATTGTCAGGTTTGTTATACCGTCAATCAATTGTCTTCTATTAATATCGAGGATTGATTTGAAATTATTTAGAAAATCGGCTCCAAGTATACCCCTGTTGGTTTTAGCTATTACAAATGGCCATTGGAATTGTCGCCGTAGACCAAGATCTAAAGATAATATTTGAGTACCGTACGTGGATATTTCCGTTCCATTGGCTGCATATAGCTTGAAATCGTTCAGGGTGGTCCCAATTTTTCCTTTGAAAGGTATTAAGGAAACATCAGCTCCACTATCTACTAAGAATCGCATGCCAGTATTTTTGTCATTTACAAATAAACGGCTATTGCGACGTATGTTCTGTCCAGCAGCAGAGTGCGTCGCACCACTTACTGCTGGTTGGAGTTTTCCGCATTGACCCATTCACATGGCTTTTTACATTTTCCAGGTAGGCAGTTTTTTCCATACCTATAATGGAAATAGCAAAATTTTCCCTCTGGATTATATCCGCCCTTAGATCCGGAACGGGAGCGTGCATTGTAGCGATAATCACGTGAACTTCGGTCACGAGATCTACCTTGATGCTCCATTTTCATACTTTCTATTTTCTGTTCCAGAGATTCTATTTTTTTTTAATAACATTTTTGTTTCATTCTCCGGCTTATCTGCCTCGTAAATCTTCGCCTTGGGGTTTAATTCGGCTATTCTATCAGCCATTACTGCCAATTTGTCGAGCTCTTCCTCGCTAATTATTAAAATTTGCTGAATTGCCTGTGGTAGTTTTTCGAGCCATAGCGTCTTTATAAAATTATCGGATAAGTCCTCTGTTGCTAATGATTTCAATTTCTGCAACAGCTGGCTAGGCTTTAGATCACCTAGTTCAATTCCCGATAGCAGTTTTCGAATTCTTTTTGATTCGCCATCTTTAAATATTCTAAGAAGTTTCTCTTTTGCCTCTGAATATTTATTTATTTCTTTAGAGGTAATTATATCCCAGAGGATTTCGACATATTTTGGTTCCAATTGAGCGATTAAATAATTGAATTTCGTATTTTCTGTCTTTATATATTATTTATTAAGAACTGAGCCTCCACTTGATGGGACCATATATCAGGTCTTTCAATCCAGAAAGGTGGAAGTTTAATATTTACCTTATAAGTCTCAAGTTTCCTCACTTTTCATTTTATCAATTCGTTGTGCTGGTTCTTTTGTTCGGCTCATCAATTTATGTGGTGGTTAATAACGACATTCAACATAAATAATTTCTTAAAATTATATTTGATAGCGATTTTGTTTTAAGTTGAAAATTTGCCTTGAATTAAATACCAAACGATGTACGTTTTCGTTGTTTTTAAATATTTCGAAATATGTTATATTTTTGTTTTAAATATAAATATTTAATATGTATTTCTTAAATATTTATTTTATTTTTTTATTTATTTTTTTATTTATTTATTGTTACAAAAGCACGAAGTCCAAAGGACTATTGTGCTGTGCTGGTATTATTTACATATATATGATTAATTATTTACACGATGGATTAGTATTGTTTTGTAAATTATTGTACAAATAGTTCTAAACTTAAAAAAGTTCTCATAAGATAGAGTATATACACAAAGAGAATTTGGTAATGTTTCAAAGTATCTACATACAATTTGATTAGTCAGAGGGCAAGATAAAAGAAGATGCTCTGGTGATTCAACATCTAAGCGGCATTCACATGTTGGATCATTGATAGCATTCAGTTTGAATAGGAAACTTAGGAAGGGTCCTTTGCCAGTTAAGAATAAAGTAGTGAATTTATCAGAATAAATGAAATTTGGGACAGCAATTGGAAAGAATTTCTTGAACAGTTCATTAGATTGAGAAAGATAAAACTTAAATTTTAGATCCAGATATAGTTTGTTTAATTCTTTTTGAAGGGGTTTTTTGAGTGTTCGATCTGTGAGAGAATTTGTCATATTATACTTTGTTTGTAATAATTCAAGATAATCGGACAGTAAAGGGGTTTTCGCTAGTATATGTGTGATGTAAGAAGATGAAGTCCTATAAGCATGAATGCATCTAATAAGAATTTGATATTGTATAGAATTCAACTTGGATCTTTTTGCTGCAGTGATAAAAGGAAACCAAATATTTGATGCATAGCTTATTGTAGAGCGTATCATAGCTTTATATAAGATCAATCTACGTCGAGTATCAATGCCCCAAGTACGTGCACATAATGAGAATAATATATTCTTAAGTTTCGTAGCTTTCATAATTATATTGTCAACATGTGTTCCAAAATTAATCTTATTCCTTTGTCTATGATTTTTAAAAATAACTCCCAAAATTTTAACAGTTTCTGATGGTTGAATTATTTTTCCATCAAAATTAATGGGCAATTTTTCATAGTTATGTAGATAGAGTATACCTGTTTTGTTTGGACTTAGTGAAAGTTTTACCTTTTCACACCAGGCTTTGATTTTTATTAAACATTTGGTAATATTATGCTGAAGATCATAGATGTTTGAACTCCATACCACAAATGTCACATCGTCCGCGAAAGCAATTACTCTAGCAAAACTTTCGTTAAAAGATAAGTTGAAATCATTAAGTAATATATTCCAAAGAATAGGAGAAATAATACCACCCTGGGGACATCCCTTATTTATCTTTTTAATACACTTTACATTAGTATATTTAAACTCTACACTCCGGTCTTCAAAGTAAGAATTAATTATTTTTATAAGTACTGTGGTGTGTCGATTTACTGGTCCAGCGATGGCTCAGAACGTCTCTCCAAGTTAGTGTTTTATTGAAGTTTCTTGTTAACTACATATGGGAAGATAAAAAGGACCAAACACCCCGGAATGTGCATCTGGTCCTCTCTGGATTCCTCCGCTGTGCCGCGCTGGCGCCGCGGTCGTCCTGGTAATTTATGGCGGCCGTCTGTTTATTTTTCTTGACGGCGGCGGGGTGCTGCATCCAGCTGGCCCCCACAGTACTCCCCCTCCAGTGGCGAAGTCACGATTTGTGCACAAAATGGTTAAGTACAATATATATACATCATATAGGCAAGAAAATAAAATAAGGAGAAATATAGTCTATTGCTTCTTAAATCTCACGGGTTTCTTGATTATTCTCCCCGATCTTGTCCTAGTCAGGTCTGGTGCTGATCCCGTTCCTTGGAATTCTGTGTACTTCTCCACATCTGGTGGGTCAGGATTCTGTTGGGACGATGTAGAAGGCAGCGCTCCCGACACGATGGGTCTTGTTGCAGTAGGGTGTTCTGCAGTTATATTGTCCGAATCTGCCAGTAAGTATGCAGGTCGCAATCGGTCAATCGATGTGGTAACATTTTTTCCTTTCACTTTGAGTGTGAAATACTTGTCTGTTCTTTCAAGGACTGGAAAGGGTCCCTCATATGGTGGTTATAATGCTCTTCTTCCGTTTTAGAGGCTACCAGAATATCATCTAAATAGACAAATGCAAAGTCCAAGTTTCTTAAGACTTCATGCATGAATCTCTGAAAGGTAGCAGTAGCATTTCTAAGACCGAAACTCATTACATTAAATTCGAATAGCCCAAAAGGAGTAATGATGGCAGTCTTTGGTTTATCCTCTTCAGCAATTGGAATCTGATAGAATGCCTTGCATAGGTCTATTTTTGAGTACACACGAGTACCTTTTAAGATGTGGTGGAAATCGTCCAGTCTAGGGATTGGATAACGATCTGGAAGTGTAACTGCATTGAGTCTTCTATAATCACCACAAGGTCTTAGTGACTCGTCCTTTTTTGAAACTAAATGTAGTGGACTCGCCCAAGGAGAATTTGAGGGTCTAATTATTCCATTATTCAACATATATTGAAATTGTGCCTTAGCAAGAGTTAATCTCTGTGAATCTAGACGACGGGCTTTTGAGTGAATTGGCTGACCTCTTGTAGGAATATAATGCTTAACGCTATGTTTTGCTTCTACAAAATCTGATGGTGGCCTACATAGGTTAGGATATTTGGTTAGGATAGCGCTGACCTTGGATGATGAGTTTAGAATGCTAATATTTCCCATGTCTGAGATTGACTGAATGACGCCTCTTATGGAAAGATTAGTTATTCCATCAATTAGGCGTTTATTTTTTATATCAATAATCAATCCAAAGTTGTTCAGAAAATCGGCTCCTATTATTGCTCTGTTAGTGTTGGCGATTACAAAAGGCCATTGGAATTGACGTCGAAGTCCGATATCCAAATTTCTAACCTTTGTTCCATAGGTAACAATTTCTGTACCATTGGCTGCATATAATTTATAATCAGAGCTAGGCATCCTATTTTTATCCTTTGGAGGTATCAGCACCACTGTCCACCAAAAAGCGCAATCCCGTGTTTTTGTCCTTCACAAATAATCGGAGATTGCGACAATCCTGAATGCCGGCAGAAGAGCTTGTCGCTACTCTGTCCGCCGGTTGGAGTTTTCCGACTCTTTCCAACTGCACGGAGACCTGCATTTATTTTGCAAGCAATTAGGACCAAATCTAAAATGGTAATAGCAGTATTTCCCTTTTGGATCTAAAGATCTTTGAGAATTACTTCTCGGTCTTGACTGAGTCCTATTTTTGGATCGAGATCTAGATCTATCCAGTCTCAATTCGGAGACCTGCCGTTCAAGATCTTCCAATTTGGCGATCAAGCGATCTGTTGATGAAGAAGGCACTTCCGCATCATATATTTCTTTGGAAGAGTTTATTTCATTTATTTTATCGGCCATTATGGCCAATTTGCTAATGTCCTCTTCGCTTACAATAAGTATATTCTTTATGGATGTGGGCAGTTTATCAAGCCATAAAGTTTTTATTAAATTGTCAGAGATATCTGGGGTAGCGAGGGATCTGAGCTTTTGTAGTAACTGGCTCGGCTTCATGTCTCCGAGCTCAATACCTGAAATTAACTTTTTAATTCTCAACCCTTCACTTTCTCTGAACAATTCAAGTAGTCGTGATTTACATTCAGAGTACTTGTTGTCGCTTTTGCTATTAATTATGTCCCAAATGTTTTCAATATATTTAGGTTCTAATTGGGAGATCAAATAATTAAATTTAGTGTCTTCCTGAATAATTCCACCTATTTTGAACTATGCTTCTACCTGGAAGAACCATATTTCAGGTTTTTCAACCCAGAAAGGCGGTATTTTAACACTAACTTTGCATATTTCTGAGGTATCGCTAGTCTTATTTTCTGTTTCCATTTTACGTAAATTTAAATTCGACACAACAGCTTAGAGATAAAGTAAAAAATAAAAATATTGAGATAAAATAATAAGGAAGATAATATAAAAACTTATCTTAGTCTTGAGATGATATCCCGATATCCTGGATGATGCTTCTTTTCAAGCTTGAATCACTTTTTGCATTTCTTTATCTCTTGAAATCTTCGTATGCTTTTTCTTTTCAATCACGTCCGGCTCACCAATGTGGTGTGTCGATTTACTGGTCCAGCGATGGCTCAGAAAGTTAGTGTTTTATTGAAGTTTCTTGTTAACTACATATGGGAAGATAAAAAGGACCAAACACCCCGGAATGCGCATCTGGTCCTCTCTGGATTCCTCCGCTGTGCCGCGTTGGCGCCGCGGTCGTCCTGGTAATTTATGGCGGCCGTCTGTTTATTTTTCTTGACGGCGGCGGAGTGCTGCATCCAGCTGGCCCCCACAGTACCGCTGGAAAATTTGCCTTGTCCAATTGTTGGAGGATGCCATGCGTTGTCGAAAGCTCCGCTGATGTCCACTGTTACTATTGCCGTATTTTCTGTTTCTCTTTTCAGAAGACTTAATTTAGTTATTTCTTGTAAAGCAGAGATTGTTGATTTTTCTTGTGTAAATCCATGTTGAGCAGGATGCATAACATTATTACTATTAATATGATTTAAAAGATCAATATGAATTAGACTTTCAAAAATTTTACCTAAATTAGAAGACAAGCTTATAGGGCGGTAGGCTTTCAGATCTTTATAATTTTATTTATTAGGTTTTTTTATAATCATTACTGCTGACTTTCTCCAGGCCTCCGGATAATAATTAAGTCCAATACAAGCATTGAACAATTTTGTTAACACAGAAGATATATTATAATTTGATATTATGAGTAATTTTATTTTTCACTTTTGATCAAATTGAAATTCTTTTGTTTGATTGCTTGCAAATGTTCGTTAAAGTCTATATTTTAAATACGCGGCTCCCCAATTTATGTGGGCGGCATTGATTTATAAGCGGAGTCATATAACAAATTATTTATTGTAAAATCAACTTTTAATTACATTTATTTATACAAATTATTAGAAGGGTTAAATTGGTGTATATCGCACGCTAAAGTTCTTTTTTGTATATATGTGTGTGGTCAAATATCATTTCTAGATTATATAATGTTAGATATATGTGTTTGATATATTATAGATAAATATTTATATTTTATATGATTCATGTTTTATATTCAAAATGATGTATAATTATTTTATTATATTGATATGACAACAATTAATATGATATTAATGTTAATATATGGGAGCAGCTACATATCCTTTCAAAGACATTCACTTCTTCAGGTCTTGTGCATGAGTGTATTATTATTCTATTATATGTGACTATTTGTATTTACCATTGTGTAGTGTTAATTGGAAAAAGCAAATATAAATAGTCCGTTAAAGTTAGTTGTGATGTGAAAGTCATGAGATATGACCACTTTACCCCATTTTGAAAATAATCAAATGAGATAATATAAGTTCAAAATAACTGCTGAGGTGCTTTTGATATTACCCTCGATATACAAGTATATGACTTGTACTGTATTTGACCTTTGATATTAACCATTGGGTAGAGATAATTAATATAAGGTAAATGTAAAATATAATAACAAATAGATTCAAAAAGGATAAGTTTCTTTATTTGAAAAATCAATTCAAGCTTTCGGGCGCAAGCTGCCCTTCTACAGGAATAATAGATACAATTTTAAGTAGTCATGTATGTACAGATATATATATTTTATTTAAATGGTTTCTCGCTTTGTTCTTGTATAGCGTGAGTGGATCTCATAAATGTAAAATAGCTTTTAGTGTTTAAGATATAATTATCAAGATATTTGAATAATTTTACTAATTATTGTATAGGGTTCATTGAGATAGGTATAATACAAAGGGGGATCAATAAATAAGGTGAATTATCTTATTTCTTTTTAATTAAAAAAGCAAAAATAATTTGAACCACAGAATATTAAAATATAACATCGAGAGACTATTTAAGGTGTTCTGTTCTTTTTTCCCACGCGCGGCGCGAGACTTATAAATAAACTAAAATGGAAGCTCCCTAGAAGGATTGCACCACGCTTGAACAACGTGCAGTTATTCGTTTCTTGAATGCAGAAGGTATTCAAACATCTCAAATATGCCAAAGAATGAAAAATATCCATGGTGAGTCTTGTTTGTCTAAAAAAAAAAAACATTTATAAATGGGTTAACGAGTTCAAAAATGGACGAATTACATGTTCCTCAGGTCTCAACGTTCGGCCGGTAAAGTTTTGTTACAATTTTTTGGGATGTTGATGTACCAATTTGTCTTGATTTTTATCCTCAAGGCAACTTATGAACAGCGATCTTTATTGTGACATTCTTGTAAATAAGCTAAAGCCAGGTATAAGAAACAAAAGAAGAGGGAAGCTTAGTAAAGGTGTTCTCTTCCTTCATGATAATGCAAGGCCGCACACATCATTTAAAACTGTATCTACAATCATTAAATTAGGTTTTGAAGTTTTAGAACATTTTGCATATAGTCCAGACCTAGCCACCTCTGACTAATTCCTTTTTGGACTACTAAAGAAGGAGTTAAAGGGAAAGCGATTTGACTCGGAGGAAGATGTCCAGATAGTGGTGCAAGATTTTTTTCACACGCTTCCTAAGAGTGCCTATAAAGAGGGTATTTACAAGTTGCCAGAACGATGGAGACGATGTATAGAAAGCCAATGTGATTATTTTGAATAAATCAAGTCCTAATTTTTAATATTGTTCTTATTTTTTTTTTTAAATAAATTATAATTCACCTTATTTATTGATCCTTCCTTGTATTTATAATTGTGTCTGGTTTAATGTCAAGGATTTTGATTACACACCTCAACAGTGATTATAGTTAATAGAGAAAAAATGATTGTTAGGTTTTCTGGTAAAACCTTTTAAAAATATATTGTCGCGTATAAGGCCTCAAAATGACTACAACCTCCGCCAATAGATGGCGCTTTCGCCTGTTTCCATCTGAAACTGGTGTAGGAATCGCCGACTGCTGTGATCCTGCTTACTGGGGGAAATGTTTGTAAATACACTTTTATATTCGGTCCAGGAGGTGGCGTAATGTAAATACCCCTTTGATATTATTTTAGTTATATTAATTTGTAGTATAAATGACAATTAAAAAGTAGTGTTTGAAGTCTCCGTGCCGCCTGCTGTTGTTACTCTCGCCATCGCCATATTGCTGCTGCTACTCTTCTGGTAAGTCTCTCGTGTCCCCCTCACCAGTGGTAAGGCCGAGAGATACTGCCAGAAGAAGGGAGTTCCACTTGAGCGGTGGTTCTCTTACGTCCTTGGGTGCTCTGCAGGGTCCAGCTCCAGAGGGAAAGCAACGGGAACCCGGGAAGGTGATCCACGGCGGAAGAAGCGGCGTCGTCGCGAAGAACCAGAGGAGGGTCAAGCCGCGACAATATATATTTTTTTGACCAGCTTTACCCACCATTGAATATACACTTAAGAAAGTGGAAAGTCTTTGATATCACCGGTCGTCTATTTTTTAAAGGATATCGAGGCAATTTTATTCACACATGGTTATTGCATGTGTCTTCAATAAGGTGTCACAGTAATATCTTTCAGAGTTATTGCCTGACTCCCGATATACATGCTGGAATAACAACTTCCTTAAGTTTATTTTAGCATTACCCACTATTTGATATACACTTAAGGAAGTGGAAAGTCTTTGATATCACCGGTCGTCTATTTTTTAAAGGATATCGAGGCAATTTCGTTCACACATGGTTATTTCATGTGTCTTCAATAAGGTCACAGTAATATCTTTCAGAGTTATTGCCTGACTCCCGATATACAGGGTGATCCAAAAGTCCCGCACTATTTTAAAAATTAATAACTCCGCGAATATTTGCGCTAGAGCAATACGGTAAACACCATTGTGTTCAGGATGCAATGGGATTTTTTATGGCAAATAATGAAAAATTCGAAATTGATTTTAGTTACAATTTTATTCGCCAGATGGCGCTCTACCAGAATCAGAGATTCAGCGGCCAAATTGTTTGATAAATTGAAAAATATAACTGATCGACACGTATTCTTCCTTTTTGAATACCAGGAAAGAACCCTAATAATTTCAAATAACAAATTAATAAAACACCACTTCGCCAAAAGTATGAAGAATTGGTTAACGCTTTTCAAATACAATCAGAGATATGTAAAATAGGTAAATGCAAATTAAAAAGGTAGCAAAAAGAAAATTGATATTTTAGATACGGTTTGTTTCCGAAGATAATAAATTTATAATATTTTTAATTCACAACTCTCACTCAGTATCGATTATATTTATTTTAATTCATTTGAAAAATATGTATCTATCTCTGATAATTTATTTTACTCTGGAATGCCGTTGTTGTTGTCGTGTCCAATAAAGAGCCTTAGATGTATCCATGCATCTCCATCACAGCAGCAGCAATGTCCACTATCTTGGGTGTGTAAAGCTGCTGCTCTGGGTCTATGTCAATTTTCTGCAAGGCTGCGGCCATTGCTGGCTATGAGAATATGTGGGTAGGTGTTAGATCCACACCAGGACAGTTGTTGCATGTCCTATAGGTTCTTGGGCCATCTGGATGTATTGTCATTCCTTTATAGTGTTTTGTTCTAAGTCTTGTTATAGTTTTTGTCATTTTTCTCTCAGAGTTTATTTCGCATTTTGATCTTTTCTTATTTTTTTGTTTAAATATCTTTTATTTTGACAAAGAATCAGCGTCAAATAATGACATTTGTTCTTTCCTTTGGCTCAACTTTCTGACTTCCATTACCAATTCAAATGCCATTTCATTACCCCCGATCCAAGCATGGGCAGGAATCCATTGTAGAATGCAGTTCTTCTCCAATGGTTCCAGTTGGGTAAGTAACGAGTGTATTTTCTGTGTGATTCTAGTATTGCCCTTCTGAATTGCTTCTAGAGCGGATATGGAGTCGCTGTATATTAAAATTCCTTCTGCTTGATGCAGGGATGGTTGGTTAAGGCAAACATTAAGGGCTTTCCAGTTAGTTGTCAGTTCACAAGTGAAGTTTGACGAAATCTGTCCTGCTCCTTCTTTGATTTTGATGTTCGTTTCATCTTGCAGTATTATGTTAATTCCGGCCCCTCCATTACTCAGGGTAAGGTCTGAAGATCCATCTGTATATGTTGTTAAAGGGGGTAGCATTTTTAATCAAGAATTTGTACTATGAGGACATAGCCATTAATATTCCAAACACATTAGACCTCGAAGCCCAAGGTATCAAAGTCTACCTCAATCAAAACAAAGCCATCAACATATACAATATGTATCACCCTCCAAACAATACATTTATTGACGATGGAACAATGGCTCAATTTCTTACAGACAACACTATTATTGTAGGTGACCTTAATGCCAAACATCAACTATGAGGATTTTCCACGCCAAACCCAAGAGGCAAAATACTATCAAACATATTTGACGACAATGCCTTCATTTGCTTAAATGATGGGAATCCTACCCATCATTCCTACAAGCTATAATACTGCACAAGCCCTTGATATACGTTTTTACTATCCTGACATTTTCCACAAATGCAAATAGCAAATATTAAAAGGTTTTGAAAGTGATCATTTGCCTAATTTGATATAAATTAGCACCAAAACCAAAACTAGCTCAATTAAGAAAAATTCTGGAACTTCAAAAAGGCTAATATGATATCTTTCGAAAACACCATTATTGAAGCAACCAAAGTTTCAATACCAAGAGGTAATATTAAGAAATAATTTCCAAATTTTACACACCAGGCAAAAAATATTCAAACACTTATAACTAAAAGAAATAAACTACAAAAAAGTGCACCCGAAACCAAACAAATTGTAGAACTGACCTGAACATTGTGATTGCAAAAATAAAAAGATTATACGTAAATGTGAAAAGGGAAAAATGGAAACAAACCTGTGAAAACCTGAACCCAAGAAACCCAAATACGAAACTTTGGAATTTGGCAAAACAAATTGACAGAGTCCAGCCACAAACTGAAAACACAAATATGATTAAGAATACAGATGGTACACCAGCAACTAATGACAAAATTTCTGCCAATCTTTTAGGTAATTCATATCAAATAAGTAGTAAAATCAAGGTTGAAAAAAGGCCCGAAAGATTATTCATGACTGCAAAAATGTCACCAGCACTCATAATATTTTCCATGAAAAAAATCAATATGAAAGAGAGAGAGAGCTAGCTTATGCATTTGAAAACACTGACCTAAACAAGACTCCTGGGCCAGATGGAATCCATTGCTGAATGATATCAAACTTCAAAAGACTTCTTAATATTTTCAATAACTCCTGGAAAACTGGAAAATTACCTCAAGACTGTAAAAATGCAACAATAATTCCCATTAAAAACTTGACAAATCTGCTGATGACCCAAAAAACTACCGACCTATCTCCCTCACAAATATTTGCTGCAAATTAATGGAAAAAATTATACTCAGACGACTCACCTACCACCTCGACACAAGAAATCTCTTTCCAGAAGAACAATATGGATTTAGGAAAGAACATGGGACAATAGACCAACTCTTATTTTTCACACAAAAGGTAAAAGATGCACAAAACAAAAAACCAACTAACCACATCATAGCTGCTTTTTAGACCTTACACAAGCTTTTGATAAGGGGTATGGAAAAACAAGTTAATTACAAAATTATACAAACATTTCAAAATTGATGGAAAAGCTATAACTTGGATAAATGATTCCCTTATATAAAAATATATACATCAGGGTCAAATATAACGGCACTCTATCTAAAACCTTCAAATTGTACCAAGGATTACCACAAGGATCAGTCCTTAGCCCAACTCTCCTCACCCTATTTATTGCAGGCATAGAAGAAAATTTTTCACATAAAACCAATATTGGACTTTTCGCTGATGACATTATTCTATGGAGCAGCAACACTAACTGGAAAAAAGCTGAAAGAGATTTGAACAAGACTCTTCTCCACCTAGAATAATTTGCTAATAAACATAAATTAGAATTTAACCCCCAAAAATCTGAAACCTGTCTTTTTACTACCGATAAGAAACTATACAAAATAAGACCAAATATTATTCTGAAAGAACAACAATTGCAATATAATAAACATCCTAAATATCTCGGCTACACCCTGGATCCAGAAATTCACTCCAGTAAAATCTTGAAATATATTTCAGGAAGAGTGGGGAGCTGAAGCAACAACACTAAAATTAACTTACACATCTCTAATGAGACCTATCTTGGAATATGGATATCAAATCTATGGCACAGCATCTGAAACAAATCTAAAAACACTGGAAACTAATACATCTAAATGCAACTAGAATTATTACAGGTCTTCGAAATACCTGCCCTGATAATATTGTACTTTACGAGGCAGACATTATGCCCTTAAAGGATAGAAGAAGCTACAATCTGCCAAAATATATAAACAAAATCAAGAGTTATGAAAACAAACACAGAACTTTCAATTACATACTTAATTGGGAACCCAATATAAGACTCAAAAAAGAAGGCCCTCTCCACCTGGCCAAAAGAAATGGATTTTTAAAATATAAAGTGGAAAAATATTATTTAGCTGAAAAAATATCTCCATGCGAACCACTAACAAAATGTTATTTTTAATGCCACTTTAAATGAACCCACCAACAAACAATTCCAAAATCCAGAATACTTAAAACAATTATCATTAGAAATAATTAATATAACATTCCTAAAAATGCAATAACTATCTATACCGATGGTAGCAGAGACGAGTTGGGACACACTGGCAGTGGCTCTCTCATTAAAACCACAAATGGCATTGAGAAAATAAACAGAAGAAACCCAGAATTTTGCTCAGTCTTCAGATCATAACTTATAGCCATCTATGAAGTCTTAAAATCCATCAGAAACACTAAACATCACGATATATGGATTCTTACTGATAGTAGAAGTGTCATACAACACTTGAGTCACACAGGGGAACTTAGAGACAAAGTAAGCAGGAACATAATTGGTTATCTCCAAAAACTCTCAATACCTCAAAAATTCACCTTCAATGGATACCCTTACATGTTAGCATTGAAGGCAATGAAGCTGCTGGTGCGCTAGCGAAAAAGGCACAAAAGAACCATTGCTACAGAAAAAAATAAACTTACTTTTAAAGAAATAGAAACAGTAGCCAAAATAAACAAGAATTGGAGGATCCCACCTAAGCACAGTTGGTATACCCTAGAAGCAGATGGCCACCCAGACCTTTCGGTCCACAAGCCGGCATGCGAAGCATGCCCTTCGCTGCTATTCTGTTCAACTCATAAGCCAAGTAACGGTCTCCAAGCTAGTGCTTGGACATTGTACCTGGAAACACCACCTCCCAGACAACGTGTCTGGAAGGATTTCTATACCCGTGGCCTTTAATCACAGCAAAATAGGAAACTATCTACTGTGTCCAGCAGGGACCGCGGGTGGGCAACCCCCGGTCGACTCTGTTCACTCACAGCAGAGGAAAAGCTCAGCTGCCACGTCGTGGGCTTTCTCAAGAAGCTTGCTGTGATTTCTCAGCAGCTTACTCTCGATCGCGCCCCTCGCCCTCCTTCTCTCTTCCTGCACACCCACTACCCTTGGACAATCCAAGACGTAGTGGCGTGCATTTACATCCCTTTCTCCATAGACGCAATCAGGGTTTCTCTTAAATTTAAATCTGTGGAGACTTGGGGAAGAGCCCATGTCCCGAACTACCCTAATGAGTTTGTGGGACATTACCTTACAGAGGTACTTGGGTGTTGTTACCCCATTGAATACCTCTCTGCCCTTCACACTGTTCCTCCATCTGTCCAATCATAAGTCCTGGACGTGCCCCCTGATCCTCCTATACGAGGTGTGTTCAATAAGTATCGCGACTTTTGAATTTCGAATATTTTTATATTCGAATTTCGATCTTTTTGTGGCCTTATGTTGGTATTCATGTCTCTCACTTATGCCGACAAGCTCGGCCTTTTTGAATGTTCACTTAATTGTTGACAGCTGCTTTGCTTGCAGGTGTTTTGGATCGTCTTCGATTTTTACCTATTAAAAAAAATAGATCAAAGAACCTGTATCAAAGTTTGTGTGAAAAACGAAATTAAGTGCGCGGATGCATTCCGAATGTTGACTGTGGCATACGGAGAAGCTACCTTGGACCGAAGCAACGTTTATCGGTGGTACAAAATGTTCTCAGAAGGCCGAGAAGATGTGAACGACGAAGAGCGTGCCGGACGCCCGAGCACTTCAACAAAAGACGAAAAAATTAATGAAGTGGAGAAAATGATATTGGCCAATCGTCGAATCACCGTTAGAGAAGTTGCTGAGCACCTAAACATATCGATTGGTTCGTGCCATTCGATTTTTATCAATGATTTGGACATGAGACGGGTCGCCGCGAAATTCGTACCGAAATTGCTCAATTGCGACCAAAAACAGCATCGCATGAACATTTCTAATGAGATGTTGGACTCTGTCCGCGACGACTCAAATTTGCTCCAGAGGGTCATAACTGGTGACGAAGCGTGGGTTCATGGTTATGACGTGGAAACCAAACTCAATCATCTCAATGGAAGCTGCCGCACGAACCAAGACCGAAAAAAGCGCGCCAAGTTCGGTCGAATGTGAAAGTTTTGCTGACAGTTTTCTTCGATTGCAGGGGCATGGTGCATCATGAGTTCTTGCCACAGGGTAGAACGGTCAATAAGGAATATTACCTGCCAGTTATGCCCAATTTGCGCGAAGCAATCCGCCAGAAACGCCCGGATTTGTGGAAGAACAAAAATTGGCTTTTGCACCACGATCAACACACTTAATGATGCCGCAGCCACCGTATTCCCCAGATCTGGCCCCCTATGACTTTTTATTGTTCCCTAAACTGAAGAGGCCCATGAAAGGACGACATTACGCTACACTTGACGAGATAAAGACGGCATCGAAGGAGGAGCTGAAAAATATTTTTTTTAAATGATTTTTTGAAGTGCTTCGAAGATTGGAAAAACCGTTGACACAAGTGTATAATATCTCATGTTTACTTTGAAGGGGACAAAATAAGTATTCATGAATAAATAAATAATTTTCGAGAAAAAACACAAAAGTCGCGATATTTTCTGAACACCTCGTAAACTTCTTTCTTGGTCACTGGGGTCCTCAGTGATCTACCTCTAAAGCATCCTGCCTTAGCGATCCTGCCTGCGAACTCATTACTTTCGATGAGGCTGTGTCTCCTAAACCAAGGGAGCTCCGGAGCCCGCGTCATCATTTTCAGCTCCTGGATTATTTGATTCGCGAGTTGCCCTTTCTCCAGATTGATGGAGACTGATGTTCTTTTCGGCACACACTCTGAGGGCTACCCTGATCGCAACCAGCTCGGCTGAAAGGACCAATTCGTCCACTCTGAGTGTTAAACTTTCTTGGAAGATCAGCTCTCCATTAGTGAATATCACTACCCCAGCTCCAGTATTGGTTCCAGACTTACTACCATCAGTGAAAACCTCCGTGCCAATCCCTTTCGGCCCTCCAGGACTCCAATTCCACTTTGGCAACCACTGCTGAGGCTTCCTTGGGTCCCTCTTCGATTCCAGGGCCCCCGCTTTAAGTCCCAGGGCATCTTCCCTGTTCTCCCAGATCTTCTGTCTGTGGTCTCCTCCTCTAGTGTCAATCCCAGGGGAATAAGCCCCGCGAGGACAAATAAGGCCTCAATGCTGGTAGTGCGATATCCCCCTGTGATTCTGAGTGCCGCTGTCCTCTGCACTCTCTCTAGAGTTGTTGCCACCTTCTGATCCCTGTTTCGGCGCCACCAAGCCCTGGAAGAATATAGCAGGATTGGCTTGACACAGGAGAGGCAGAGGTTCCTAAAAATAGTACCCACGTTTTTAAACGCAAAAGGTCGATCTAAAAATGATTTTTATTTGAGGGGACACATTTTTAAAATTGTGTACAGTATAATAAACAATGATAACATTTGACAAGACCATAGGATATTTGGAATAAAGTTTGACAAATATATTTTGTCACTCTCCTCTATATTTCATTTGTTGGATCATGACAAATATCCAGTTAAATAGTCAAGGGTCGCCAATCAGTCAAGAAATTACACATTTCTTATAGCAAGAAATCCTATTAATAGTGCCATTATAATTTTTGGTACTATGTTAACATTTCAAAAATATGTGTATTGATATCAGCAGTGTTTTTCAAACATTCAATCTATTTCACAAAACCCCATATAAAAAATATAAATATCTTTGCTACATGTTTTAATTTGCATTTACCTATTTTACATATCTCTGATTGTATTTGAAAATCGTTAACCAATTCTTCATACTTTTGGCGAAGTGGTGTTTTATTAATTTGTTATTTGAAATTATTAGGGTTCTTTCCTGGTATTCAAAAAGGAAAAATACGTGTCGATCAGTTATATTTTTCAATTTATCAAACAATTTGGCCGCTGAATCTCTGATTCTGGTAGAGCGCCATCTGGCGAATAAAATTGTAACTAAAATCAATTTCGAATTTTTCATTATTTGCCATAAAAAAATCCCATTGCATCCTGAACACAATGGTGTTTACCGCATTGCTCTAGCGCAAATATTCGCGGAGTTATTAATTTTTAAAATAGTGCGGGACTTTTGGATCACCCTGTACATGCTGGAATAACAACTTCCTTAAGTTTATTTTAGCATTACCCACTATTTGGTATACACTTAAGGAAGTGGAAAGTCTTTGATATCACCGGTCGTCTATTATTTTCAAGGATATAAAGGCAATTTTGTTTACAATTGGTTATATCGTGTATCAAATATATTTCAGTGTTATTGTCTGAATTCCGATATACATGCTAAAATAACAACTTCCTTAAGTTTTTTCCAGCTTTACCCACCATTGAATATACACTTAAGTGGAAAGTCTTTGATATCACCGGTAGTCTGTTTTTCTTTTAAGGATATAGAGGTAATTTTGTTCACAATTGGTAATATCGTGTATCAAATACGTTTCAGAGTTATTGTCTTAATCCCGATATACATGCTAAAAGGTGAAACCTTCTTAGGTTTTGTCCATTAAAGTACTTGGTTGAGAAAAAGCAAATGTATGATGGTTATCAAGGTGTTTCTGAAATATAAATATTAGAATATTTTAACGCGGCATTGAAAATAGTTTATTGAGAAAAGGACAGTTAAAATTAATGCTAATGGTGTAATTTTAAAGATATTTTATCATTTGTAACCAAGAATAAATTCATTTTTATAAGGCGAGTGTATAGGTACAACCTTGTGATAAAATGATTAGTTCAATAACAGGTTGATTTACATAACCTAGGATCGAAAAAATAATTAAAATAAATCGTGATATATTAGCACGCCATCTGTTGTGAGAATTCGAAACTATTATAGACTCGTATGATTCTTTTAAATAATAAACAATTTCTACTGCCCTTGCTGCAATGAAAAATTAATGGAAGGGCTGGCTCATCAGTGGTGAACCCTCCCAACGGTTTCGCCAGTTTTATATTGTAGCGTAGAAATCAAGTCTTTGTATATCTTAAGATGTAAGCCTATAACAACTCAACAATACTATCTACAGCTAGAAAATCTTTAGTAAGCAAGCAAATAAATATTTCGATTATTATTTTACATAAACAGAGTAATATATATTTATATAATCTGTTGGATATTTTCATTGAATAATTAAATTAAATCTGTTTCTAAATATTTTCATTGAATAATTAAATAAATTTAAATAATAAATTATTTATTCGCCACATAGCCTCCTCCTATGAAGAGCATCGACCCGATGCTCAAAAGAAGACTTACATCCTCAGTCTCAAGGCTCGAGAACGGGTGATAGGGCCTGGGATCTCTTCGCGGGTCTATGGTTGTTGTGTTCGTTCAGTGGGGATGTCTTCTTCCTGGAGGAATGGCGAGTCATCTTCTGGGTCCTCTTTTAGGTGCTCCTCCTGGTCCTCTGGGTTTGAAATAGGTTTCATTCTACAAAAGTGAACTAAGTATTTTTTTTACGGTCACCTTGCTGGCTTCCGAATGTCTCAACTTCGTAGGTAAAATCGGATATTTTTCGGGTTACTTTATATGGACCGAAGTAACGTCTCATTAGTTTTTCCGACTATCCCACTTTACGCACAGGGATAAAGATCCATACGAGATCCCCAGGCTGGTAAGTTAAGTTTCTGTGGTGAGCGTTATAACGGAGTTTATTACTTTCCTGAGACCTCATAGAGTGGAGACGTGCCAGTTGTCGTGCTTCTTCCGCTCTCGACCCTAGTGTTTGGATGATGTCGTCATCTTCTGGGACTAACTTGGGAAATAACAGGTCCAATGGCGTTTTTGCTTCACGCCCATGCGCTAGGAAGAATAGAGTGAATCCGGTGGATTCTTGCATTGTTGTGTTGTATGCGAATGTCACAAATGGAAGGATCATATCCCAGTCTTTCTGATTGACGTCAACATAGATAGACAGCATGTCTGCCATGGTCTTGTTCAGCCTTTCTGTGAGTCCATTCGTCTGAGGGTGATAGGAGGTCGTCGTCCTGTGAATTATTCTGCAGTGATTGTTCAGATCACGAATCAAAGATGAGGTGAAATTCCTTCCTCTGTCGGTGATTAGTTCCCTCGGAGCACCGTGTTTCAGAATTACATCCTCGACCAAGAATTTGGCAACTTCCATTAATTCACTAGTTGGTAGCGCTTTAGTGATTGCATACTTTGTCAGATAGTCTGTGCAGACAATAATCCAGCGGTTTCCACATGTCGATGTTGGGAATCTGCCTAAGAGGTCCATTTCAATCTTTTCAAAGGCAGCTCTGGGCACCAGTATAGGCTGTAAGTGTCCTATAGGGAGCTGTAGCTGTCATTTGCGTCGCAGAGAGTCTTGACAGTGAGCCACGTACCTTCTAACATTCCAGGCCAGTAGAATATTTTTCTAATTCGATCATATGTTTTGGTTAATCCAAGATGTCCAGCAGTGGGCGAATCATGGGATTTTCTCAGTATTTCAGGCCTGAGGTGGCGAGGGACCACCAGAAGCCATATTCTTCCCATTGGATCATAATTATTTTTGTAGAGAGTATTATTAATTTCCAGAAAGGACTTATTAGAGGTATCTTGTTGTATCTTGTCAGCGATCTTCATGAAATCCGGGTCTCTCATTTGTTCCTGTCCAAAATTCTGAAAGGCCATTAAACTAAGAATATCTTACTCAATGTCTTCACTACTGCTTAAAGGACTTCACGATAAACAGTCAGCGTCCTGATGTTTTCTTCCACTCTTGTACCTAACTGTAACCTCAAATTCTTGTAAACGAAGGGCCCATCTTGCTAATCTTCCACACGGGTCCTTGAGGTGGTCAACCAACACAAAGAATGATGGTCTGTTACAATAGTAAATGGGCGTCCGAAAACATAAGGACGGAATTTGTTTATAGCCCAAATTTGGCAAGGCATTCTCTTAGTAGTGGAATAATATTTTTCTGCTTTATTGAGCTTTCTCGATGCATAGGCAATAGCTCTTTCCTTTCTCTTTCCTATTCAATAGCTGCTTGCGTCCGTGTGTATCTCTGTAGGGGATGAATAATCAAAATGTACCAAGACAGGTTCGGAAATTAGTGCTGATTCAGAGCATCAAATGCACTTTGTTCTTCTAGGCTCAAATAAAATTTGGAGTCTTTCTTCAAAAGTTCATTCGAAGGTTGGGCTAAATGAGCATAATTAGGTATGAAACGGCGGTAGTAGGAAGAGAGTCCTAAGAAAATTCTTACTTATTTTAATGACTTGGGTGTAGGGAAGTCACGGACTACTCGGATCTTTTCAGGGTCAGGCCGTATTCCATCTCCAATAACTTCATGTCCAAGAACAGTGCTAGTTTTTACCCCAAATTTACATTTCTTTGCATTAAGGCACAGACCAGCTTGTTTCAGACAATTTAATACATTTTTAAGGCGTCGTAGATATTCTTCAAAATTGTCTGAAAAAACTATTATGTCATCTAAATAACATAGGCAGGTCGTTCACTTAAGACCTTTCATCAGGTTGTCCATCATACTCTCGAACGTAGCCGGATCATTTCATAACCCGAATGGCATTACTTTGAACTCATACAGTCCATCTGGAGTTATAAATGCTGTCTTCTCACGGTCCGATTCTTCTACGTTGATCTGCCAGTACCCCAATTGGAGGTCCATGAAAAAATAAAATCTAGCCCCGCGTAAGCAGTCAAAAGTTTCGCCGATCCTTGGGAGTGGGTAGGCATCCTTTTTTGTTATTTTGCTCAGGCGGCGGTAATCAACACAGAATCTCCAGTTTCCATCCTTTTTTCTTATCAATACTACAGGTGAGGCCCACGGAATTTCCGAGGGCTGAATGATGTTAAGTTTTTCCATCTTGTTTACCTCATTCTGAATAATTTGGCGTTCTCTTGGCGCAACTCGGTAAGGTCTTTGTTTGGTCGGTAGGTGGTCTCCAGTGTTAATTAGGTGTTTAACATTGACGTCCTTGAACTGTTTTCTTTTACTAAATTTGAAAATATCTGTATAATTATTTAACAAATTTCTTGATTTTTCTTTATGAGATTCATCAAGTGAATCATATTTTTAAAAATCTGAGATTTCTGGGTCTTCAGAATGTTTCGCCTTGTTTCAATTTGGTTACAATCAGTTAGAGTACATAGTTGACTATCTACGATGACAGCACAATCGGATACGTGCATCCCCTGTTGTATTAGTTTTGGATATGGACTCCAATTCACCACCCAAAGTTTACCTCGGTTACTGGTAAGTGAAATGACAGAGGAGGGAGCCGTTAGTTCTCTTTCTAGCAATAGCTCTTTTCGACATTCTGCCACCACAATTGCGTCATTAGGGATGTCACGACTTGCTACTTCTATTAGCTGGATAGAGGCGGGCTCGATTCTGTATTCCAGTTCCGAGTAGAGAGGTGAGCTGCTCTTAGGGGTGTCCTCAAAAAGACATTTTTCTAAAAAAGGTGTATCATCTGCAGAGTCAATTACTGCTCTGGAAAACTTTGAAAAGTCCCAACCAAGAATAACATCGTGACCACAGTCTTCCATAAAGACAAAATCGAACTTTTCCTGTAGTCCCTTTAGGTCCAGTTTCAACATACATCGTCCTTTTGGTCTTACAATTTTACTGTTGGCTACTCGTAATGTTACGTCAGTTTCGGCAACCATTATTTTTCTTAGTTACAGTCTGAACCTCTCAGATATTAGAATATATGAGGCTCCTGAGTCGACAAGGGCATGCGTCATTTTTCCTTCTATTTTAATGTCTATGTAATTTTCTTTTAAATCTAATGTAGTCGACAAGGGAGGATTTCTAAATTTTGCGGCCTTCCCGTAGGACGCATCTTCTAGTTTTCCTGACGGGAACAGCGAGGCGACTGGCTGGATCTCCTAGCAGACGACGAAAATTGTCCGTTACGACCAGGGTTTGGGAAAAGGTTTCGATAGCGGCTTGCATTTTTTTTTTTTTTTTTTTGACTTCATCATTTTGCTCTTGGAAATCGGATCGAGCGTTATAGAACGTCCTTGGTTCTTGTCTTTTTTTTTGGTAGTATTGGTTTCGCCTTTCTTCGTTTTGTCTCTGTCTATCACGGCAGTGGTGGACGACGTGACCAGGGCTCCCGGAGTGGAAACAGATCGGCTTTCCTTCAGTGGTTCGCCATTCGTTTGTTTCGCGTCTTCCTCCTTGTTTTCGGTAATGAGCTTCAGGCTGCAGTCGTATCGTTTGGGCGGCCTCGTATCTAGTATTAAAAAACTGTCGGGATCTTTCCTTCTGTGGGGGACTTCTCCTAGACTTTGAGATTGGGGCGCCAGGGTTCTTCTTCAAATCTCCTCCTTTACCATATCTTCGATGGTGTCATTTTTGGTCCCTCTCGAGGAGAGCCTAATGCCCGCTGTACCTCCTCACGAACAATTTGCCTAATCATAGATGACAGATCTGCCCTTTTATCATGATCACTGAGAGACGCCACATTTGGTAGTCGCTCGTATTTGGTTGGGGTCACTCGCTAACAGTGTAGGGCTTCAATTCGGCGACACTCGGTGACGAATTGCTCAGTGTTATGTACATCCCTTGGGAGAAGCGCCTGGTAGAGCTCCTCGGCTATCCCTTTCATCAGATGGGATATTTTTTCATCTTCATTCATAAGGATCTACCTCTTTGTAGAGGCGCAAGATGTCTTGAATGTAAATATTGGTGCTCTCGCCTTTTAATTGTGCGCGAGTTTTGAGTATTTTCTCGGCTCGCAGCCTTGAGCTTTCTTTTTTTCCAAATACATTTTCAAATTGTGACATGAACTCAGTCCAGGTCAGGATGCTCTCCTCATTGTTTTCAAACCATTTGAGAACAGTGCCTGTAAGATAGAAATAGACGTTGGCGAGACAAATGGTTTCATCCCATTGGTTGTGCTTCGCCACACGTTCATACCCTTCTAACCAGCTACGGGGATCTTCAACGCCCTAGCCAGAGAACATAGAGGGATTTCTATGCAGATGTTGTACAAAAATTAACCTACCTGAATTGTTGCTTCTTTCTTGATGTTCATGTTTGTTTCTTCTTGCTGAAGAGATTCAATTTTTTTTTTTCTTAAGGGATATCGGTCCAGCTTCTCCACCAGTTGTAGCGTAGAAATCAAGTCTTTGTATATCTTAAGATGTAAGCGTATTTATTGATGACGTCGGCACGACTAGTCGACAATTATTAACAACTCAACAAAACTATCTACAGATAGAGAATCTTGAGCAAGCAAGCAAAGAAATATTTCGATCATTATTCTACATAAACAGAGTAATATATTTTTTTTAAACCATGGAAACTTTCTCTATAGTAGAGTAATATATATTTATATATTCTGTTGTATATTTTCATTGAATAATTAAATTAAATAATAAATTATTTCTTGGTAACACACAATATATAAAAATATAAGATAGTTCTAAATATATAACATTATAAAATATCTTTATTTGGGGAGTCAAATGAATATATAATGCATTTATATAAACCTGTTAATACATTTAACCTTTTTGTCCATAATATAAATTTATATTAGATAATAAAAGGCATATATTGGATTTAATAAAATATTTATATATAAATTTTAATTAAATTAAATAATTTAATGAATAAATTAAAAATTAAATAAATTTATATATAATTTCCCCACCCCACAAGCAAAATATTTTTTAAATTAATTCTATTGACGGTATGTGTCGCTGAGTTTGTTGTTGACACACTTTAAAATGTTATAATACAGGGTGATCCAAAAGTCCCGCACAACTTTAAAAATTAATAACTTCGCGAATATTTGCGCTAGAGCAATGCGGTAAACACCATTGTGTTCAGGATGCAATGGGATTTTTTATAGCAAATAATGAAAAATTCGAAATTGATTTTCGTTACAACTTTATTCGCTAGATGGCGCTCTACCAGAATCAGAGATTCAGCGGCCAAATTGTTTGATAAATTGAAAAATATAACTGAACGACACGTATTTTTCCTTTTTGAATACCAGGAAAGAACCCAAATAATATCAAATGATAAATTAATAAAACACCATTTCGCCAAAAGTTAGAAGAATTGGTTGACGATTTTTAAATACAATCTGAGATATGTCAAATAGGTATATGCAAATTAAAACAAGTATCAAAAAATATTTATATTTTAGATGGAGTTTTGTGAAATAAATTGAATGTTTGAAAATGACTACTGATATCAATACACGATTTTTAAAATGTTAATATAGTACCAAAAATTATGATGGCACTACTAATAGGATTTCGTGCTATAAGGAATGTATAGTTTCTTGACTAATTGTCGACACTTGACTATTTAACTGGATATTTGTCATGATCCAAAAATGAAATATAGAGGGGAGTGACAAAATATATTTGTCGTACTTTATTCCAAATATCCTATGGGTTTGTCAAATGTTATCATTGTTTATTATACTGTACATAATTTTGAAAATGTATCCCCTAAAAAAAAAATTCATTTTTAAATCGACCTTTTGCGTTGAAAAACGTGGTAGTAAAATCATTTTGTATTATTTTTTGCGCAAAATATCTAAAGTTGGGGGGGGGGGGGGGGGGGGGGATAGAGTGATTATTCCTTATGCTATTTCTTCTAATGAGCGAAAAGCGATAAACTAAACATAAGAGGTAAAATTGTGTATACCAGTGTTATTCGAGAAGTTATAACACTTTGGCCTGCACATCATAATATAAAATGTGGGAAAATGACAAACAAAAAATTACTGTTTACAGAAAAAAAAAGAGTCAAGATGTGAGGACAGCATTTATTATTCCCATAACCCAAAACAAAGAGCTGCAAAATATAACACATGAGGTAACTGCCTTCTCTCTTGTATTAGGTCACAATCCTTGCTCAATGTGGCGCCCTTCATTCTCAAACACCGCCTGCAGACGATAAATGATAGTATGGTCACAATTAAATAGTTGAAATTTATTAAAAAAACGTGCCATCTGATAGAAGCCTTCAACATGGCCAATGTGGTAGGCCGGCATCGATAAAAACGTGACTTAATGTACCCCCATAACCGAAATTGTAAGGCGTCAAGTCTGGTGATATTGGAGGCCACTGGTATATAAAGTGGCGACTTATCAACGAATTCCACCGAACGTATCCTTCAGCAATTGTTTGGCACCGCGGGAGATATGAGGAGGTCCTCCATCTTGCATGAATGTTATTTCGCTTAGTGCTTGTCTGTGCTGCAATATGGGAATAACCTTTTCTCTCAAAAGTTGAACATAACGTTCAACAGTTACGAAAACGGTTTTAAAAGTTCTTCCATTGATTTTTTCAAAGAAAAATGGCCCAATAATAAAAGAAGAAGTGAACCCACACAAAACTGTAACTCTGTGCTGATGAAGTGGTATTTCTGTGAAATTCCTAGGGTTTTCTGATGCCAAAATGAGGCAGTTTTGAATGTTAAATTATCCCTTTAGAGAGATAAAAGTGAGCATCATCTGTTCTTAGAATATTTGACAGCCAGTTTTCATCAATATCAATTTGCCAGAAAACTCATGCAGCGAATTCTTGACGCTTCTCAAAATCGCTGACTTTCAACTCTTGAAAATTTTGAATTTTGCTAGGATATTTTTATAGAAAAATTCTAAATGTGTGTTCTCTCCAAACTTTTCCATACGAAATTCCCGTTTGTCGAGAAACTTTCTAGCACTTACTTCTCCATACGGGGATAACGTTTCAATAGCTTCAGCATTCTGCAAACCCGTAACAGCCACTGACTTGCATGACGATGGTCTTCCACTCCGAGGTTTTTCTTCCAGAGATCCAGTTTCCTCAAAACTTTTAATCAATCGCTTTAGAGAGTAGCAACTCATTGGTCCTTTACCGCTTCGAATATCTTTAAAGGAACGAAACGCTCGTAAAGCTTCAGTGGCAGATTCTGAATCACAATTTAAAAAATTCACCAAGAGTGCTTTATCCTGTAGTAACGGCATTCCAAGTGGAAGGGGAGAAGTTCGACCACATCTCCTTGCGGTCCCCCCTGGACCCTTGGAATATTTGACCAAATTCTGGTTCGTTTCCAAGATGACTAACGTTGCAACGGTACCCATTTTCAAATGAAGAGCAAAACTGATATCTCCAGTAATGCTACCGCGTCCGGGGTAACCGCCGCGTCAGGAGCTGCAGCTCGAACTCATGATGAGAAATCTACTACGAGGACACAATTCAATCTACTACAACTCAATATAAATGGTACCCAGAGAAAAATAAAGAGCTGACTTGTCTTCTCTGTGACAACAATGTACATATTAAATGTCCTCAGGAGACAAAATTGAATCAGAATCTGAGATTCAATATCAAAGATTATACAACACTACGAATGGACAGACCAGGAAAATTCGGAGGAGGACTTGTCGTTTGATTAAAAACTCTAGAAATCAAATTTAAGGAAATCGCCTATAATCAGAGTAAGCCTAGAGAAGGCACGACAAAAGCTCAGGCAATAGAAATCTATCTTACAGATAAAATAATTCCAATCATAAATGTTTAACACCACGATAATATTAGAATCAATACAGGCCTGATAGAGATATTAAGTGAAGCGTCTTCGGATATCGCAATCATACTTGGTGATTTTAACGCCGAAAGACCAACTTGGGGATCACCTGTCCAGGATAACAAAGGTCTGCAGGTTGAGGACATGCTAACCGACCTCGACCTTACGCCGTTTAATAACGAAAAGAACACCTATCTATCCAAGTCCACTGGCACAGAATCCGCAATAGACATCACAGCGATAAATTACAACATCGCACCCACAACACAAGGAAAATTCTGAAAAGTGCAATCAGTGACCACAGACCAATTTTAACAACCCTAAAATTCAAAATTGAGAATTTCCAACAGAATAGAAGAACACTGGGAAAAAAAATACAGAAAAGCTTGAAGAACTGTGCAACGAAGAATTAAATCACAGAACGATTGACAAAAATTGGAAAAATTCTCTTTGAACACATCCAAAGCTGCAAAAGTATCGATACCTAGAGGTAGACGTAAAGACCTGTGAATAATTTACTGGAAGGACCACAATATCGAGGCAATGATTGCAGAGAGAGACAATAAAAATGAACTTCTTAAAACAAATAAAACAGAAGAAATCATAAAGGAACTCATTGAAATTAGTCACAAAATAGAACAAGAAATTTGGATATTCAAACAATAAAAATGGGCAGAATTCTGCGAAAAAAATGGATCCAAAAAAGGAAAGCCATCACTGGAATGTAATTAGTGTTATAAAACAATCAAAACCAACACTAATATTCCAATACTCTAACCGATATGAACAGCGAGAACGAACAAACAGATGGCTGACATAATTGCTGAATATCTTTCAAGCACTTCCAGACTCAGCTATACGAATGAAGGCAGGACTCTAAAAAATAATATAAACAAGTTAGGTAAACAAGCAAGAAATTACCATCAACAAGATATTTACTCGAGAGACTTCACACTGAATGAGCTAAATTCATCAATAGGAAAGTTAAATCCAAGATGTCACCTGGAGATGCTCTAATCTTTGGTCAAATGATTAAACACTTTGGAGACGAAGCTAAAAATCAACTCCTACGAATACTGAACATTTCATGGCAAACTGGTAAACTACCAAAGAATTGGAAGATATCAATTATAGTGCCAATACTGAAACCAAACAAAGATGCTAAGGAATGCAAGAACTATCGGCCAGCTGCTGACCAGCATACTTTGTAAAATAACAGAATGAATTATCCACTCTAGGCTCATAGTCTGGCTCACTAACAATAATAAAATAAACTTCTACCAAACTGCCTAAAGATCCAGACACTGTACAACTGATAAACTGTTCTACTTCTGTCAATCAATAATAGATTTCTAGGAAAAACCGCCAAAGAAGACAACGGCCGTATTCCTGGATATGACCTCAGCTTTTGATCGAGTGTAGAAATTATTTGAAAGGCTGCACAACATCGGAGTAAGAGGAAAAAACTTAATCTGGATTGCAGACTTCTTAAGGGGAAGAAGGATAAAGGTTCGGGTCAATGGAATATTTTCCAAGGACCGAAGAACATGGACTGGTGTACCTCAGGGATCTGTGCTCAGTCCTCTACTCTTCTCGCTATATATTAACCGTTGTTCATGTAAATAGATGAATATTATTTGTATTATTTAAAGCCTCATTATGTAAAAATATATGTATATATAAATTGGACATTTGTTGTTGGCCATGGTCAAGTTTGAGCTCTTGTACGTCTAATTACGACACAACAAAAGTGGCGACGAGGATGCGCGATCTACAGAGCCAGTAAAAAGCTGAGGAAAACGGCGTCTATGCAAGTATAACAACTACATCTTTTAAAAAAATCTGAGTCTCGGATTATGGAGAGGATAACATAGGAAAATGGGTTAAGATTACATCTTTTAAACTATCTGGATCAAGAAAACAAAGGAGTAGAAAAGATCAGCATGACAAGTTCAAAGTTAATAGTACCTTTTAGATACTATAGCCCAGTGGAGGACACTTCGATCTTTTTGTACAAACTTTGAGGCTTTCTTTTTGGCATCTGAAGGAGGAGATTACAGTGCTAATATTTACCTCGCTACCAGATTCTGAAACTTTGAAGCAGGGAAACGACATTTTCTTCTTGGTCTAATGAAAGATCAACCCTATGATACTATCATTTAAAGAATTAATCTGCATTTGGATCCAAGGAAGAAAGTGATACCACAGCGATGCAGATTTTAAAGAGAATTCAACCGGAAGGAGAATCAATTTCGAAATATCTTAGAGAATTGAAACATTTGGCAATAAATTGTAATTTCGTCGATATGTTGGGAACCATGATGCGAGACCGTTTTGTGGCTGGAATCAAGTCGGAAATCCTGCAAAAGAAGCTACTACAAGAGGACGACGATGTCACCCTGGATAAAGTTTTTGCAGTGGCGATCTCGTTTGAATTGGCGGAGATAAATACAAGAGAATTACAAGATAAATTAGTGGCCAAGATATCCACTGTGAATTGAAAGGATAAAAAGGGTGAGTACAATAATAGCACGGCGCAGTATAGGCCTTTCAGGCAAAGTGGCAAAGGCAAAATAGTGTGTTATAGATGTGGTGAAAGACATTCACACATGGCATCTGTTTTACCTCATAGAACAAAGACTAGTTTTAAAATGTAATAAACTGGGTCATTTAAGTAGGGTCTGCAAAGCTAATAAAAGAATGTGGGGATGTAAATTTGTACAAGAGGACTCTATATATTATGTACAGGGCGAAACTGATGCCACAATAAATTTAACAGTAGATGATTATTCTTTGTGCTTTACAATAGATACAGGAAGTCCAGTTACGTTAATACCTAAAGATATTTATAAGAATTATTTGCAAGGTAAAATATTATTTCCAACAAATTTAAGATTAAAATCCTTTTGTGGCAAATCAATAGAGATTATAGATCAAAGAAATATTTTTGTAAAAGAAGCCAACCAATATTTACGATTAATAGTTGTAAATGAAAAAATCCAGGTAATTTTATTAGGAAGAGAATGGCTTAAACAGTTGAAACTTGATTATTCTATATTGTTTAGCATTAAAATTTTAAATAATAAATATAATAGAAATATATTTAAATATATAAAAATTTGATAAATAGGTATGCAGATTTGTTTAAAAAAGATTTGGGCTGTCTAAAGGACGTTAGAATAAATTTTAATTTAAAAAAGGATGTGACTCCTGTGTTTCGTAAGGCCAGAAGTTTACCTTTCTCTCTAAAAAACAAAGTAGAGATTGAAATTGATCGTTTAGTGATTTCTTGCATTTTATAACCTATAGTTCATGCATATTGGACCGATCCAATAGTACCGGCATCAAAAAAGGATGATAGTGTAAGGATATGTGGTGATTTTAGATGTACAGCTAATAAAGCAATAGAATTAGATAGGTATCACATTCCATCGATCGATGATATCTTTTCAAAATTATCTACAAGCACCGTACTTTCGACTCTAGACCTATCACAGGCTTACAAGTAATGTTAGCTGAAGAAGCCAAAGCTGTTGTTGATATAAACACAACAAAGAGGTTGTTTTCTTATAAAAGACTACCATATGACGTAGCGGTAGCACCAAATAAATTCCAGAGGATTATGGAAGGCCTATTTTCTGATTTGCCAGGTGTGGCCTGCTACATAGATGATATTTTGGTTGCAGGAAAAGACTTTGAAGATCATGAACAAACGTTGGATCTAGTGTTTAGATGATTGCTAGAAAAAGGTTTAAAGTTAAACAGATATAAATGTAAATTAAAAAAAAAAAATCGGTGGAATATTTAGGGTTTCAAATGGATAAATATGGACTGCATCCCTTAGAAAATAAAATTAAAGAAGTGATAGAGGCGCCTGAACCTAAAGAATGTTTCGCAATTGATATCTTTCATAGGACTCTTAATTTATTATTATAGATTCATAAATAATATAGCAAACATTTTAGTGCTATTCTATCAACTTTTGAATAAAAATTGTAGATGGAATTGGACGAAAAAATATCGAATGTTATTTAAAAAATGTAAATCATTATTGATAGACTATGGACTAGGCGTAATTCTGAGTCATAGAAATGATAGAAAGGAAGAATGCCCTATAGCTTTTGCTTCTAGAACATTAACTGAAGCGGAAAAACGTTTCTCTCAACTAGAAAAGAAAGCGTTGAGCATAACTTTTGGCGTTGAGAAATTCAGACAATACTTACTGGGACGAAAATTTGTATTGGTAACAGATAACCGACCCTTAATTCATATATTTTCACCTCATAAACCAATTCCCATATGTGCATCATCCAGAATTAAAAGATGGTCCTTAAAATTAGCTGCATTAATTATATTGTGGAATTTCGAAAAACTAGTGATAATTGCAATGTTGACGCATTTTTACGTCTTCCTTTAGAATCAAGTGTCAGGGAGTCTCTTGATGAAGACCAGGTACTTCTTCTTAGGAAGTCGAATGAGGTACCGTTCTCTTTATGGAGGTGGCTAATGAGACGCCCCAAGATAAAATACTGTCTATAGTATTAAGGAATGTTAGAGAAGGCAACTGGAAATTCACAAGGGTACCTAGAGAAAAACCCACTAGCTCCTCATTATAAGATCAATGAGGGATTAAGTTTGGAGTTTGGTTGTCTTCAATGGCGTGAAAGAGTGGTAATTCCCCAAAAATTAAGATCTTTAATTTTAAATACTTGCATGAAATACACATGGGGATTGTTAAAATGAAGATGATTGCCAGACGGTATTTTCTGGTGGCCAGGCATAGACAGTAACATCGAGGAGTTAACTAGAGAATGTAGAGTATGCCAAGAATCGGCAAGCATACCCCCGGCTACCATCTCGGAATGGACTTGGCCCGAAAAACCGTGGCATCGACTTCATCTTGATTTAGCGGGTCCGTTCATGGGAAGAATGTTTTTGGTTCTCGTGGACGCATACTCAAAGTGGATAGAAATTTTTATCATCTAAGATATTACCAGAAAAACGATTATAAGTCATCTTAGATAAATTTGCGAGGTTTATTACCGCAACTATGCAACTGGACCTAAACGGTAAAAAGGTACCATTTTGGAATTATTGAGCTACCGTCACTACCTTATAAGTTGCGAGGGCGTCGTGTATAAGAGGCATATCAATCAATTGCGACCTGTGAGAAAGAAACAAGTGGAGACAAGAAAGTTGATACTTCTTCGAACATCAGGAGAGAAGCCTGTAGGTGGAAGTCAGAAATAAAGTGAAGAGGAGGTTCCAGAGGTTACATCAGGAAGCAAGGAGGAGACTGCTTCTGTGCACGTACCCTCTTGCACTCCTATACCAGGGCCTGTTGCTGTCCACGTGCCCTCTTGCACTCCTAAACCGGAGGCTGCCGCTGTGCAAGTGCCCGTCCGCAGTTCTAGACCTCAGAGAGCCAGGAACCCCCTAGACCGACTGGAGTATTATTAAAGGGGGAGATGTGTTGTGTATGTAAATAGATGAAGATTATTTGCATTCTTTAAAGTCTCATTATTTAAGAATATATGTGTATATAAATTGGTCATTTTTTGTTGGCCAAACGAAAAGAATCTGAGGCTCTTTATTGGACACGACAAAAACAAAAACGGCATTCCAGAGTAAAATAAATCATCAGAGATAGATAAATATTTTTCAAATGAATTAAAATAAATATAATCGATACTGAGAGAGAGTTGAATTTTAAAAAAATAGAAAATTATTATTTTCGAAATATAAATAGCTGAGAGGATTCCAGCAAACCGCATCTAAAATATCAGGTTTTTTTTTTTTGCTACATGTTTTAATTTGCATATACCTATTTTACATATCCCAGATTGTATTAAAAAATCGTTAGCCATTTCTTCTAACTTTTGGCGAAATGGTGTTTTATTAATTTATCATTTGATATTATTAAGGTTCTTTCCTGGTATTCAAAAAGTAAAAATACGTGTCGTTCAGTTATATTTTTCAATTTATCAAACAATTTGGCCGCTGAATCGCTGATTCTGGTAGGGCGCCATCTAGCGAATGAAGTTGTAACTAAAATCAATTTCGAATTTTTCATTATTTGCCATAAAAATCCCATTGAATCCTGAAAACACAATGGTGTTTACCGCATTGCTCTAGCCCAAATATTCGCGGAGTTATTAATTTTTAAAGTTGTGCGGGACTTTTGGGTCACCCTGTACCTTGATAAAGGTTGGCGTTCAGCCAACTGAAATATTGGTAAAAATAAATGATATTTTGTTCCAATATATGCCTTTTTATTTAAACATTTAACCTATATAAATTAAATCTTTATTGAATATTTATTATAAAAAATAAAGATAAATATTTTCGAGAAACATTTCCAAATTGATTTTTAAAGTAAGACGTTTAAAATTAATGATGAATTTTAATTTTCTTTAAATATAAAAATATGAAATTTATTAAAAGAATCGTTTGAGGGGAAATTTTGACTTAATCTCCTGCAAAATAATGGAAATTCAACAAATTCTAATTTTCCACCTAAAGTAAATTTAATATTTTTAAAGTAAACTGAATTTAGAATAATTGGCGGAAATAAAATTAGGACTTGATGATTAAAAATATTTTGTTGACAACTTATTTTTATAAACGAAAGAAAATTGAAGACCACATAAAAGCTTTTTAAAAAAAAAGTTCTTTAATAACTGAGTTGATCAATATATTTTTATTATTGAATTTTATAGAAATAATAAATACATCTGTACTTTCCATTTAATTTTGCTTTTTTTTTTGCATGATTTGCAAAGATTGAAGTAAAAACCTTTTTTTTTTTTGTTTATCCCTAGTACACATGGTACAAGCCATGATAATCATGGTGGGTAGAGGTAGGCGACTGCTTTTCCTGTAAGTGCACCACATGTCTGGACATGTGAAAAGCAGTTCGACTTTGCACTTACAAATGTGCCAGAGCCTCGTTTGGTTACCTGCACTTGCTGGTGGGGTTGGTATTTTGCAAGAATCGGAGGCCATTGAAGCATTTTTTTTTAATCAGAAAATAGTGCCCAATGCGGGAATCGAACCCGGGTCGTAGCGGTCGAAAACCAACGGTTTAGACCATCCTTCCACCCACCCCCAGTAAAAACGTTGAATATAATAGCTGTTGTGTTTAAAAAAAAAACACATTATTTTCGACACTAACAATTAAACACATTAAACATTTCAATTCAGCTTTTAATTAATTTTTCTTTGGTGTATATGATACATATGTGCCAAAATTGGCACCTCTCCCATTAAAGGTATCTAAAAACAATGGCTATCAGCCCAGAACGAAGAAGTAATGGTGGTAATAAAAAAATGAGCCACAGCATCAGTTTTAGCAAATTCAGGGAAAAAAGCCAACCTATTGTTTTTTTATGAAAAAGAAAAAGCCCTCTTCTTATCGTGCAACTGAAAGTTGCTGATGGCTTGCGTCAACTATCGGAATAAATATCAACTATTCTCGTTGATT
This sequence comes from Cordylochernes scorpioides, assembly GCA_030710605.1. Classification (NCBI taxonomy): domain Eukaryota; kingdom Metazoa; phylum Arthropoda; class Arachnida; order Pseudoscorpiones; family Chernetidae; genus Cordylochernes; species Cordylochernes scorpioides. Next base: position 46,005,771 of record CP092869.1, on the reverse strand, counting down.
TTTAATTATTCCAAAATTAACCAAATTCCCATTCTTGATTAATCAATCTGATTTGGGCCGATAATCATGCACGATAAGGAGATGCCTTTTTCATAATGTATAGACCTTTTCCCAGTACAATATCACATTTGTGCTCATTTTTTCACTATTGGGTTTTGTTTTTATCAGTATCGAATGGTTTAAACTAGCGACACCGCTGGGAGTATTCACTACTGATGAGTCAGGCCCTTCCATATTTTTATCGCAGAGAAGCGTAGGAGGCTGTTATATTAATGAAGAAAAATATTCGCGCTAAAATGGTTTCATTGAATGAGAAAAATTATTATATAACTAAATTTATATAGATGGAAATTTTGCAGGGAGGAAATTGATATAAAGAGACATTATATAACTTCATATAACTCGAAGCTCTTACTGTACTGATGATGGCCACAGCTCGAAACCTTTTCATACAGATTGGCCTTTTTTGTTTGAACAATATAAATGGTGTATATATAATACACTATGGCCTGTGATTGTAAAACGACACTTGAAGTTACACCGCATGAGTTTCTTTTTGAACGAAAAATCAAATTTTTATTTCAAGGTAAAATATCGACCATTTTTAACCTTTTTGGATGAGGTATGAAATAAGGTCTTCATAATTCACCCTTTCATACCTCATCCAAAAAGGTTAAATGGTATATCACCACTACTACATTGTGTACTAGGGTGATATACCATTTACATTGTTGGATGCCTTTCTAAAATGAGAAATGCCATTTTTGGCATATGAATGTTATCTTACATCAATTTTATGTTATACAGTATATAATATATTTACTCAAAATATTTGATATCTTGGAAAATTAAATATTTTATAATTCATATTTTTGTGTTGTGACAAAGTATTTTATAATTTTATAAGGTCGTAAGAGAGAGAGAACATTAGCCATCTCTATAAATCAATGCAAAGCTGAATAAAATTGCATAAGGACCAGAGGTAGGTTAATCCTGTATTGACTAAATCATTATATTTATCACTCTCTACTGAAATAACCAATGCTATTCTTCTGAGAGAGAGGGAATTTAATATTTTTCATCTCTTAATATATGATACATATATAACTAATATCGTCTTAATATAATCCCGTAAGATGGAACATCCGCCATCTCTACAAATCAATGAAAAGCCGAATAAATTTGCATAAGGACCAAAGTTAGGCCAAACCCTGCATTGACTAAATCACTCTATTGATATCTTTCTACTTAATAACCAATGCTATTATTCTGAGAATTTAAATCTTTTTCTCTTTCTACATATACATCACATATTTAACTTGTATTGTCTTAGTTGGGAAGTTCCTTCTTGTTACGTCGTTGGTTCATATCTTAGAGTGTGATTACACCATCAGTCATACAATATCATTCATATAGGCCGAAAAAGCCGATCTGGGAGATTAAACTGGGAAACCGCCAAGAAGCTCCAAGGATTAACGAGGTATTTAGATAGGAAGCTGCAGACATCTTGCAGTAGTTCTCAGGGAACAGACGCAGCTGAACAAACACAATTAATTAGGTCGTAATTATCTGTGACATCACCTGGCCACCCTGCCGAAATTCCAGATGTTCCAGGAAACAGCGATTTACAAATCCATATCAAACTTTCCACCTTTATATAAAAATCTTAAACAGAGATAACATTAATACTTTTAATGCATTAATATTTCAATTTTTCTAACACACCAACATTTATAAATAGAAAAATAATTATATCATCGTAGAGTAATATTTATTTTTACCCTACTTTTAAATATAGATTTCTATCAGAGATGCGATTTATGTTTCAAATAAAAGAAGAAATTGTAAAAATTAAAAAATAATTTTGAATTGATTTAAAAATTTATTTTTCATTTTAGAGACAAATTATTACATGAATTTAGTAATAATACTAAAATATTATGCCATTTTGAAAATGTTTGCGGGAAAAGAAATGCTCGATGAAAAAATGTATTTATATTTCTCTGGACCTCAAAACTTGTTTTCATAGGTTCCTTTAGTATCTTAACAAGCAGAAAACAATGGTTCTTTTTTAAATATCCCTAATACACGTGATATGATAATCATGGTGGGTAGAAGTTGGCAACTGCTTTTACTCTAAATGCACCACATGTCTACACATGTGAAAAGCAGTTCGACTTTGCACCTACAAATGTGCCAAAGCCCCGTCTGGTTACTTGGACCCGCTGGTGGGATTGGACTTTTGCAAGAATCGGAGGCCAATGGGGCATTTTATTTTTTAATTAGAAAAAAGTGACCAATACTGAATTTAATCCCGGGCCATAGTGGTCGAAAACCAAAAGTTCAGACCACCCTCCCACCGATCCCTTTGAAACAATAAAAGAAGGGTCGAGTGGATTAAACTAGCGACACCGCTGGGAGGATTCACCACTGATGAGTCAGGCCCTTCCATATTTTTATCGCAGAGAAGCGTAGGAGGCTGTTATATTAATTGATATATATATATATATATATGTGATATCTTGGGACCTCTGGGACCAGTGTTACCTGATGCTAGACGAACCTCGATGTCAACTCTCCCGTGCAGTCGTGGTGGAAGGCGACACAGCTGGGCCAAAGGTGAAATAAACAAACAGAGATTCCACTAAAAGCGTCTGACGTCAAGAAGGAATGGGATGAGGAGAGAGGGAGAGATCTTGAGAGCAAGTGTTACCGTTGGGATCCAAGTGAATACTAACAATTCTAGGTCCTCGATTTAACACCACGACCTTGCTTCTTTCTGATTGGCTGACCTATTTAGGTGATTCTTTCCTAATTGGTGGGACTTTTTCACGTGGCCGTAGGCTATTGGTTGACCTACTTAGGTGATGTCTTCTGTAATTGGCCTTGCGGCTTTCTTTGATGGAAAATACGTCCGGTCTTGTTCCGGAAATTGGGCGTCTCTCAAACTTTTATAACTTCTGGTCACCAGATACGTCCTGTCTTGTCCGGAAATATTGGTTTAAACTTAGCTCGCAGGGTTTCCGGGGTCAGAAGGTTAACTGTGACGTTATTAATAATTATGTTCTCGTCTAGATCTACTTCTTAGGTTTGATTCTACGATCCTCTAAGCCTGATTTGTTTTAACCTTAACTTTCTCCTGTCTCTCTCCATTCCTTCTATCTGTGCAGTTGCAATACTTTATTAGATTCTTACGCGGTACAGATTGATGTTAGTTGAGGTTTTCTATGTGCAGTACATAAGAAGTTATATACAGTCATGGGGGTGGAACATGTGGTAGTAGATATCTAGACTATTTACATCAATTCCATGGTCTTAAATCATCACATATATATATAATATATATAGTGAACAAATAATTACATAACTTAATATAACTGTGTGTGACTCCAATTTAAAATTATATTTAAATATTTGTATATCTTTGCGTAAATCAATTGGATATAACCAACAAGAGACCACGCCAAGCGCTATTTAACTTAATTCAATTATAACAACAAAACCCGTTGTCTCGCTAAGGATACTGGCGCCAAATGAAAAAGACCGAAAATAAAATTATCTATATATTATATAAAAAAAAATGCAAATTTCATAAGTGTACATCACAAAAAACTTTCGTTACAATGCATCAATTTCAACCAAATTTTCAACATTTATGTAAAACGAGATGGAGCAGGTTTTGCTTAACATCAAAATATTTTTCCCTAACATTAACATGCGTAACTTCGCTGTTATCGATTAAATACAAAAAAAAATCAACAGAGTTAATTTTATTTATATATAAATACAAAATTAAATTTCAACAGAGTTAATTTTTTTACATACTAGCTAATAATCTCAATCTAAAAAAATATTCAAAACAAGCAATTTTAAGATAACACCATATGTAAAACAGTCGGCCAAGAAAACAAATAACGTGTAATATATATATAATATATAATATATATAATAAAATCTTAAATATTATTTATCAAAAGTAAGATTATCTCAGGATGACACGGCAATTTATTTGAGACAAGAATAATGATACAATTCCAAGGCGAAGATACTATTCCTTTAACTTCCAATTACCGAGGGAATCAATTAATATTGATTTTATTCAACTTATCGAGTATTTTTCAAGGGACCGGAAAAAAAATGTTCACTAGATAAAACGATGATTTTGTAATGTAGAAAATTAGGAAAGACAAAATTCAGGATGACACGGCACACAGGGACCGGGAAAAATGTTCACTTTATCGAGAGATTCAAATTTACAAGTTTCAAATTATCAAAATATATCTTCTTTTTTAAATAAGTTTATAGAGAATTGTTTTAACAAATGTTCGTTAGACAAACCTTTACTCGGGTAAAAACCCGGGCGAAGCCGGGCACATCCGCTAGTATATTATATATCTATTTATCCAAAAACTAAAGGAAATTACATTATGCCTTAAATAGGTTTATCATAAGCGCGCGCATTTTATAATATTAATTTTACCTTGAAATGAGGTAAAAACAAATATAGCATATTTGTTGTACAAAATCAATTTATACTTAACAATAAGGATTATTTAAAAGGTCATATAAGTAGTTACAAAATCTATTGAATTTGATGTAAGAGACTTTGTTAGATATTTTGTTAGATGTTTCTCCTTCTTATATATAGATGGCGCGTTATTGCTCTATAATTAACTGGCTTTGTACTTATTGTTTGCGGAAGAGCATTGCTCGATGCAAATATATATATATATATGTCATAATGTATGCTCTTCCAGGAATAATAAAGTAAATCTACAGTCAATCAGAGAGAGACGTAGATAAAAGGTAGCTAAAGTACGGCCATTTTGGGCTACTGGCCACATTCCGGAGGGGGGGCCTTTTCTTGGAACCCTCAGGACTATTTTTGGACAGTTGGGAGGTGGTGTGCGACACAAGTTCAGCGGTGACAGCCCCTCGCGCTACCTCTCTCTCGCTGGTTGCCTGTGATTCCTTTTCCAAACTTGTGGTTTCTTTATTTCTCTCTCCCCACATTATTATCATATTGCCACATATATATGTAATTCTACTGTCCTATAAGCTTATGTCCATAGTTTAGTTGAATACCATTTCTAAGATTTCACCATTCAGTACTAGTGTATATAAGCAGAATGGAACAATATATTATTAGAGCTCTAAAAAACGATCTGGTAGATTAAATTGGCAAAACCGCTGGGAGGGTTCACCACTGATGAGCCAAGCCCTTCCAATATATTTTCATCGCAGTAAGGACAGTGAAAGTATGTTTAATGTTTAAAATAAATTCGCGTACTTAAATGTTTTTCATTCTATTACAATTATTATGCTTATAGTCTTGATATTCTGGACACTTGAGTAAGAGATTAAGTCCTTAACGTTTTATCCACAAAAACCTCTTAGATTCTCCACTAAGCGAATTATTTCCAGAAAACTCTTGGATTGCTATGATTGGTTGCAAATTGGTTGTGGTAGAAATTGGAGCGGAAATAATTTGGAATACCAGAGTTTTGAAAAACCTTTAAATTTCTCATTTGCATTATTTAATTGGGACATTATTTAGTTTATATAAGATTTTATTATAAAATATTTACAAATATTATATTTTTGCTCATCCTCGAACACCATTAATTGATCAGGTCATTTTTTTCTATTCAAAATAATCTGTAATTAAAGAAGTTTAGGCCAAACTGTACCCAATTGTACGATGTCGTCTTCTAAGCTCGTATACTCCATAGAAATAACTGATATTATGTTCAATTTAAAATTTTGCATAGATTTTTTATTTGAAATGTAATCTTCTGATCCGTATGTTAAATAATTATGAACATATATTTATAAAAAGTAATTATTTTTGGGAGTTAATTTACTACTAAATGATAATATAATTTTCTTTTAATCTTTATGAGTTTGCTATTTACTCGATATGAAACACAAAATTAAAACTTTCTTTTTATTATATGATTTGCAATTATATATTATATTGATCAAATATAAATCTCCGAGGATAAGTTTCTTTATTACACTATTAACGAGTTTACAAACTTTCGGGTTTTAAGAAACTTATCCTCGGAGATTTATATTTGATTAATATAATTGATATAGAGGATTATAATTCTAATAATTATATATTATTCCTGAAGTTTCTTTTTTTTAACCTGAGGATAAGTTTCTTTATTACACTATTAACGAGTTTACAAGCTTTCGGGGTTTAAACGACCCTTCTACAGGTGAAACCCGAAAGTTTGTAAACTCGTTAATAGTATAATAAAGAAACTTATCCTCGGAAATTTATATTTGATTAATATAATTGATACAGAGGATTATAATTCTAATAATTATATATAATTCCTGATTTTTTTTTTGTAAACTGGAGAATTATTGCGTTTTTAAATTTTACTTGGATATTTTATTTATTATCCAAATATAAAGTTAGTTTTTTCAAGACTGATTTCTAACCTATTTTCTTACACTATATTTCAATAGGATTTAATGCTAATTTAATTATTATATCAGTGTTGTTATATCTCTTTATTCCAGCACAACAGACACTTATAAATGATTATCATCCGCATAAAAAATTTACTACAATCATTAACGTTAATTTCTATCAGCAAATCATTTAATAAAATTGTCCATGAATGTGTAGATAGCAGAACACCCTGAGAATATCCCTTTGTAATTTATCCTAGAGTTGTTATATTGTCGAATTTGAGATATTTTCTGAAATTTAAATAGGGAGGAACAGGACAGGTTAAAGGAATGAAGATAAACCCCAGACAAGACTAGATCCTACAGAAACTGCAATAACTGTTAAACACCCAACTCACTCCGGACCATATATACAGTTGCCCGGCCATCCTTGCAGCCCTCTATATGGCAGACATCAATCCAGAAGAGGACATCCTTACGAACAAGGCACCTCAGTTGGCCGGTATTGTGATCGGGGTGCATGGACCGATCTGATCTATTCTATGGACAAGACACCACTACAAAGGAATGTTAAAGTTTGATCAATTTTTCTGGATAATTGTCTGAGTCTATTTTCCTTTGATGATCGCTGGCCACCATGCATTGTCAAAACTCCCGAGGCATCTATTGTAACTAGTACAATCATTTCCTTTTGTTTATTCTCTACTATTACCTCTATTGTTGAATTCAAATCAGTGATAGTTGACTTCGACTCGATAAATTCATGTAGTCTAGGGCTGAACAGATTGTTTTGAATGAAAAATTCTGATATTTTATTTTTGAAAAAAATCAAGAATATTTGAAAATTTGATAATTAAGATATTTGACAAGAATCTTTTGCTGATTCGTAATTGGTTCTGTTGTAATTGGCTAATTATATTGAGTGCTGCTTTTTCCATTTTCCGGGAAAGTATCCTGTTTGAATGGATTTATTAAATAAAGAGTGTAATATCGGGAGAATTAATGGAAAACGCCAAGATTTTAATTTATGGTCTTTTTATATTTCCCTTATTTTTTATGAGTTTTTAAAATAGAATGTAAATTTTATTCAGCTTGGGGTAAAATCGATTAAATATTTTTCGCTGATAAAGGAAGTGAGTTCCCTAACGTGGTTTATATACTATTTTTAAAATACTATGAAGAGTTTCTTATTTTTTATTTTAAGTAAACAGTAAAAACACATTTTATGCACAGAAATTTCAATATAGTATTTAATAATATTCCTGAAATAAAATGTTATTACACATATAACTGTATTTATATATCACAGCTTTTTTCTCAATGAAATTGAGAATTTATACAAATTATCACGTAGAAAATTAGGAAATACAAACTTCAGGATGACACAGCAATTTATTTAAGGAAAGAACAAACTATGAATGATAAATAAAAGATAAGCAATGAGGGAAGTTTACAGAGTAGTAGAATATAAACATAAAAATGATTATCTGTTGATAAAATAATGATTACTTTGCTACAATATAAATGATATAAAAATAAATAAAAAATTAATAATATGTATATAAATATAATAAACACTTTACTACCTAGCTCCTTCCCTATATGAGCTGTGACCCACAGCTGGCAAGTATTGTAGATACTGACATGGATCTAACGTGCTTCTGCCAAGGATTCCATTGAAGTCTTAAAACTTCGTCCCTAGTAGCTTCGCGTACTTTCTCTTGCGGCGTGAAGAGCGGCTTCGGCGTTGTATCGTCAATAGGTACATCATCTTCTTTGTATGGAAGCCTTGACCTTGACACGGCGGCGGAATTCTGGAGCCAGTCTTGAAAGTGTAGATCACAGAACCCAACGGCCTCGAGGTCTTCTCGGCGATCCTCAGTTTGTCTTCTCTAATCTACCCAGCATCTTCACCAAACGTCACGTAGAAAATTAGGAAAGACAAACTTCAGAATGATACGGCAATTTATTCAAGGCAAATCAAAATCAACATTTATAAGATATAAGATAAGCAATGATGGAAGTTTCCAAAGTAGCAAAATATAAATAATATAAATATAAAAAAATAATCATCTGTATATCAAGTATAATAAATAATTTGCTACAATATGAATAAATATATTTCTACAGACTTTGCACTGAAATGAATAGAAATTAAGAAAGGGAAATATTTTCTTTATTTATAAAAACCTATACAATAGTACTTCGTAATAATACTTCCAAAAATGTAGCTGCCCCGATAATTGCTCTTTTTTTTTTTGGAAGGGGGGGGGTTTGGAAGATTTTTTTTTCTCATTGGTTCAAAGCCATAATATTCATATTAAATTTATTACAGGCGAATTTACATATTAAGCTCATTCAGCTTGCACACGCACACACACACAAACCTTTATTAGGGACAAGCCCCATACAGGATTTTCCCAGTATAGCAATGATTTTAATTTAACATTCAAGTACAATGGTCTGTTAAAGTCGAAAATTGGTTCCAGAGACCTCGGACCACAGCTGCATATTGGACTTATCCGGTTGGAATTTTGAGATATAAAGGGATTATCTGGCCGGGATAACTGTCATAGTTTCAGTGTTGCGCTATGGAAAATTAATCCGATTGTTGGCTACACATTGCATCTCTCGTCCGTTTATTCAACTTGCATATTAATGTTATCCGGCTAAGATTTTGAGACTATATAGAGATTGTTTGGCCGGGATAACAGTAATAGTTTCAGTGTTGCGCTATGGAAATTAATTCGATTGTTGGTTACACATTGTATCTCTCGTCCGTTTATTCAACTTGCATATTAATGTTATCCGGGTAAGATTTTGAGACTATATAGAGATAGTTTGGCCGGAATAACAGTCATAGTTTCAGTTCTGCGCGCTATGGAAATTAATTCGATTGTTGGTTACACATTGTATCTCTCGTCCATTTATTCATATTTAAGCTATCCGGGTAAGATTTTTAGACTATATAGAGATAGTTTGACTATGATAGCTGTCATAGTTTCAGTAATGTTCGTTATGGAAATTAATCCTATTACAGGCTAAGTGGTATCGTCCGTTTATACCGCATATACTTGTAACGCGGTCACTCAGTAAGCTTATTACTAAGCCCTTTAACACCCAATAATCCCTACGCACGGAAAGGAATTTAATAGAGTTTTTTTTGTTATCCATAGAGAACGTGATTCTTCTGTAAATAATAGTTGTCTCATACTAAATCACTCCACTGAAAATGAGGCACCGTATCGTTAATCCGTCCAAACCACAGAGAGCCGTTTTAAAGGCAGAACGGTGAACTACTCCAACGGATATACAAAGAATGTAACCCGTCTAGGGCAAAAAGGTAATGCTTCTAAGGTCCATATGAAAGTGTCTGAGCTGTTAAAGAGAAACATGCAAAGGAACCATCCTCATCAACGAGGGAATGAAAAAGTCACACATAGATTGTCTGAATACAGAGCCAAGATTTTATTTTGATGCCGGAATAAGAGCTCTATACAGATTGTGAGAGACATGTGTTACTGTAAATTATGGCAAGTATATTCAATACATACACATGAAACTGTGGTTTGTGCGTGTGTGTTTGTTCTTTATTCGGTTCCACAATACGTCACCTATCCGGATGACACCATATAGAAGTAGGACAGTTGATGCCATAACCACAAGCTCGAATTATGTATTTAGTCCAGTAATAGACCAAAATGTATATTTAATTCAAAAGGTACAATAAAAGACTATGGTTTCTATGGCAAATTGGTGGCAGGTATTCCCGGATGAATAAAATAGAGAAGTTGTCATTATGTTCTCCAAAGCGCTTCAAAAAATTCTATCTTTACCTATTTCAAAAGTTCATTGAAAATTATATAGTGTGTTCTCTCAAGTTATTTATATCGCATTCATTTAAAAAAATTTATATAATTTTTATATAGAATTTTATCTGAAAAATGAAAATTAGTGATAAATAATTGAAGTAATTATAAGGTACCTAAACTATAAACATAAAGTATATATGCAGTCAATATATTTATAAAATGGGTAAATAGAGTAAAGTGAATAAAAAAAGCCGAATATACTTATCAGTATAGTACATTCTCGATCCACACCAAGGGATCATAAATTTTAGGTCTTATATAGAATTTGGTTGAAAACAATGTTTCGAAAATTATTATTAACAAACTGGAAAACTTAATAAATTCAAAAAATATATTATTGGTAAATGAAAGTATATAAAGGAATAACGGGCTATCGATACACGGGAAATGTCAACATTTAAGCACGATTGTATATTTTACACATAAAACAAACTTCTACTGTCTATACTACGATGAAAAAAATAGTGGGAGGACAAAACTCATCAGTGGTAAACCTTTACAGCGCTTTCGCCAATTTAATCTCCAAGACCGCTTCTTAGAGCTCTAATACTGTATTGGATCATTCTGCATATATATGCTACCCTGAAGGGTGGAATCTCAGAAATGGTTTTCAAGAAAACTATGGACATAAGCTTATAAGAGAGTAGAATTATCTTTCAGAATAGTAAAATTATTTATACATATTTGCTTTGAGAAATGCTCTTCCGCAAACAATAAGGGCAAGGTCAGTTAGGCAAATATAAATATAATATAAAAGAATAACGCGCCATCTATAGACGGGGAATAAAAATATTTTTTTTGAGCACATATTCTTCTTTTACAAACAAAAAAAAACTTACTATTGTCCTTACTGCAATTGAAAAATATGGGAAGGCTTGGCTCATCAATGGTAAGTTAGATACCTAAATGCAATACAAAATATTTTAAATTTATTATTGTATTTGGTAACTTTATCTTATATACAATGAATTTATCATATTGCCATCATGGTAGGTTGACTTTACATAGATATTTGATTGCTCCA
>CP092869.1:45937513-45994349 GCA_030710605.1 Cordylochernes scorpioides | reverse complement strand
TCAATATATTTTTATTATGGAATTTTATAGAAATAATAAAAATACATCTGTACTTTCCATTTAATTTAGCTTTTTTTTGCATGCTTTGCAAACATTGAAGTAAAAACCTTTTTTTTTTTGTTGTTTATCCCTAGTACACATGGTACAAGCCATGATAATCATGGTGGACAGAGGTAGGCGACTGCTTTTGCTGTAAGTGCACCACATGTCTGGACATGTGAAAAGCAGTTCGACTTTGCACTTACAAATGTGCCAGAGCCTCGTTTGGTTACCTGCACTTGCTGGTGGGGTTGGTATTTTGAAAGAATCGGAGGCCATTGAAGCATTTTTTTTTATCAGAAAAAAAGTACCCAATGCGGGAATCGAACCCGGGTCGTAGCGGTCGAAAACCAACTGTTTAGACCATCCTTCCACCGACCCCCAATAAAAACGTTGAATATAATAGCTGTTTTGTTTTAAAAAAAACACCTTATTTTCGACACTAACAAATAAACACATTAAACATTTCAATTCAGCTTTTAATTAATTTTTCTTTGGTGTATATGATACATATGTGCCAAAATTGGCACCTCTCTCCCATTAAAGGTATCTAAAAACAATGTCTATCAGCCCAGAAAGAAAAGTAATGGTGGTGATAAAAATAATGAGCCACAGCATCAGTTCTAGCAAATTCAGAAAAAAAAGCCAACCTATTGTTTTTTTATGAAAAAAAGGCATCTCCTTATCGTGCAACTGAAAGTTGCTGATGGCTTGCGACATCTATCGGAATAAATATCAACTATTTTCGTTTATTTTTAATTATTCCAGAATTAACCAAATTCCCATTCTTGATTAATCAAGCCGATTTAGGCCGATAATCATGCACGATAAGGAGATGACATTTCATAATGTATACACCTTTTCCCAGTACAATATCACATTTGGGCTCATATTTTCACTATTGGGTTTTGTTTTTATCAGTATTGAATGGTTTAAACTAGCGACACCGCTGGGAGAATTCACCACTGATGAGTCAGGCCCTTACATATTTTTATCGCAGAGAAGCGTAGGAGGCTGTTATATTAATGGAGAAAAATATTCGCGCTAAAATGGTTTCATTGAATGAAAAAAATTATCATATAACTAAAATTATATAGATGGAAATTTTGCCGGGAGGAAATTGATCTAAAGAGACATTATATAACTTCATATAACTCGAAGCTCTTACTATACTGATGATGGCCACAGCTCGAAATCATGTCATACAGGTTGGCCTTTTTGTTTGAACAATGTAAATGGTATATCACCACTACTACATTGTGTACTAGGGTGATATACCATTTACATTGTTGGATGCCTTTCTAAAGTGAGAAATGCCATTTTTTGGCATATGAATGCTATCTTACATCAATATTATGTTATATATAATATATTTGCTCAAAATATTTGATATCTTAGAAAATTAAATATTTTATAATTCATATTTTTGTGTTGTGACAAAGTATTTTATAATTTTATAAGGTCGTAAGAGGGAACATCTGCCATCTCTACAAATCAATGCAAAGCTGAATAAAATTGCATAAGGACCAGAGGTAGGTCAATCCTGTATTGACTAAATCATTATATTTATCTCTCTCTACTGAAATAATCAATGCTATTCTTCTGAGAGAGAGAGGAAATTTAATATTTTTTCATCTCTACATTCTATATACAGTTACGAGCGTCATTCTTCATCAGTCATCTCTGTCACCGTTTGCTTTTTTTTTTTTGGAATGGCGCCCTCCTATTGGTCGGCTACGATCACGCCACCTTTGCCCCCCCCCCCCCACTCGCTCTTTCGTTTTTGTAACCATTGTGTTGGAGCGGGTCGCTCCTTAAATACATGCATATATTAGTTAATAACCAAATGGAATCCTCTCTTTCTTTTTCCCAGTAAGAGACGCCTACGGAAGCCAACAGTACATAGACAGATAAAGCACATAGGCTATAGTTATTAACTAACATATGCATTTATATAAGGCGCCAATTTATAATTGTAACAAATAGTATTTGAATCAAAACATTCAATCGGGTAAAACACGGGCGTTGCCCGGGTCATTCGGCTAGTATATAATACATATCTAACTAATATCGTCTTAATATAATCCCGTGAGAGGGAACATCCGCCATCTCTACAAATCAATGGAAAACCGAATAAATTTGCATAAGGACCAGAGTTAGGCCAAACCCTGCATTGACTAAATCACTCTATTGATCTCTTTCTACTTAATAACCAATGCTATTCTTCTGAGAATTTAAACTTTTTTCTCTTTCTACATATATATCACATATCTAACTAGTATTGTCTTAGTTGGGAAGTTCCTTCTTGTTACGTCGTTGGTTCATATCTTAGAGTGTGATTACACCATCAGTCATACAATATCATTCATATAGGCCGAAAAAGCCGATCTGGGAGATTAAACTGGGAAACCGCCAAGAAGCTCCAAGGATTAACGAGGTATTTAGATAGGAAGCTGCAGACATCTTGCAGTAGTTCTCAGGGAACAGACGCAGCTGAACAAACACAATTAATTAGGTCGTAATTATCTGTGACATCACCTGGCCACCCTGCCGAAATTTCAGATGTTCCAGGAAACAGCGATTTACAAATCCATATCAAACCTTCTACCTTTATATAAAAATCTTAAACAGAGATAACATTAATACTTTTAATGCATTATTAATATTTCAATTTCTCTAACACACCAACATTTATAAATAGAAAAATAATTATATAATCGTAGAGTAATATTTATTTTTACCCTACTTTTAAATATAGATTTCTATCAGAGATGCAATTTATGTTTCAAATAAAAGAAGAAATTGTAAAAATTAATAAATAATTTTGAATTGATTTAAATATATATTTTTCATTTTAGAGACAAATTCTTACATGAATTTAGTAATAATACTAAAATATTATGCCATTTTGAAAATTGTTTGCGGGAAAAGAAATGCTCGATGGAAAAATGTATTTATAATTCTATGGGCCTCAAAACTTGTGTTCATAGGTTCCTTTAGTATCTTAACAAGCAGAAAACAATAGTTTTTTTAAAATATCCCTAGTACACGTGGTACAGGCTATGATAATCATGGTGGGTAGAAGTTGGCAACTGCTTTTACTCTAAGTGCACCACATGTCTACACATGTGAAAAGCAGTTCGACTTTGCACCTACAAATGTGCCAAAGCCCCGTCTGGTTACTTGGACCCGCTGGTGGGATTGGACTTTTGCAAGAATCGGAGGCCAATGGGGCATTTTATTTCTTAATTAGAAAAAAAGTGACCAAAGCTGAATTTGATCCCGGGCCATAGTGGTCGAAAACCAAAAGTTCAGACCACCCTTCCGCCGATCCCTTTGAAACAATAATAGAAGGGTCGAGTGGATTAAACTAGCGACACCGCTGGGAGGATTCACCACTGATGAGCCAGGCCCTTCCATATTTTTATCGCAGAAAGCGTAGTAGGCTGTTATATTAATTGATAGTGAACAAATAATTACATAACTTAATATAACTGTGTGTGACTCCAATTTGAAATTATATTCAAATATTTGTATATCTTTGCGTAAATCAATTGGATATAACCAACAAGAGACCACGCCAAGCGCTATTTAACTTAATTCAATTAAACAACAAAACCCGTTGTATCGCTAAGGATACTGGCGTCAAATGAAAAAGACAGAATATAAAATCATCTATATATTATACGAGGGGTGTCCCATAAGTCGGTGGCCCGACATATAAAGAAAATGGCCAATAAAATGATTATGATTTATTTTTCAACATAATCCCCTTTAAGGTCTATACACTTTTTCCAGCGATGTTCTAATGCTTTTATGCCCCCCAAAAAGAACGATATTTCAAGTGACTCAAAAAATGAGGTTACAGCATCAATGACCTCTTCATCTGACCTAAAATGAATGCCAGAAAGTGATTTTTTTTAATGAAGAAATAGGTGGAAGTCAGATGGAGATATATCTGGTAAATAGGGTGCATGTGGTAAAAGTTCAAAGCCAGAATTATAAATAGCAGCCATGGCTTGCAGCGACCGATGACTCGGAGCATTGTCTTGATGGTAAATAATCTTCCTGGACAACTTTCCTCTTCTCTTTTCTTTAATAGCTTCTAGTAGTTACTTCACAAGATTTGCATAATAATTGCCAGTAATGGGTTGACTCTTATTCAGAAAGTCTAGAAGAAGTACACTCTCGGAATCCCAAAAGACAGACACCATAGCCTTCCCTGCTGATGGAACTGTCTTGGCTCTCTTGGGGGGAAGGGAACCGGAGTGCCTCCATTGCATGGATTGTTGCTTGGACTCTGGTGTAAAGTTATGGGTCCAAGTGTCATCCATGGTAACAAATCTATTAAAATATTCTTCTGGATTGGCTTCAAATAACGCAAGATTGTCCGAAGATAACCTCCTCCTTACAGTCTTTTGATCGGGTGTCAAAAGTTTGGGAACCCAACGGGCAGAAAGCTTCCTGAGGCCCAAGTTTTCTCTCATAATCCGATCTCCTGTTGTTCTTGGAATACCCAAGGTCTCTTCTATCTGACGAACTTCCATTCTTCTATCCAACATAACCAAATCATGTATCTTGTCATGTTTTCTTTAGTAACTGACTCAACAGGTCTTCCTGGTCGATGTTCGTCTTCGGTGCTGATCCTCCCTTATTAAAACGCAGCTACCCATTTTTTTACTGTGCTATAGGAAGGACATCTTCCCTTAATGTATCCACCATATCCTCATAGATTTCCTTCGACGACATTCCTTTCTTACAAAGATATTTTATTACAGCACGAATCTCGTTTGTCTCCATTTTAGATGATTCCTGTTTCTTGTCCTCTTTCTGAACCTATAACAACAAAAAAACGGTTAGTTGTAGAAACTTAAAATTTGCATATCTTTATACAAGGCTTTAAGGTATATATGGTAAAATTTATTAGTTTATAATATTTCGTTCTCATGGTCGGGCCACGGACTTATGGGACACCCCTCGTATATATATTTATCCAAAAACTAAAGGAAATTACATTATGCCTAAAATAGGTTTATCATAAACGCGCGCATTTTATAATATTAATTTTACCTTAAAATGAGGTGAAAACAAATATAGCATATATGTTGTACAAAATCAATTTATACTTAACAATAAGGATTATTTAAAAGGTCATATAAGTATTTACAAAATCTATTGAATTTGATGTAAAAGACTTTGGTAGATATTTTGTTAGATGTTTCTCTTTCTTATATATAGATGGCGCGTTATTGCTCTATAATTAACTGGCTTTGTACTTATAGTTTGCGGAAGAGCATTGCTCGATGCAAATATATATATGTAATTCTACTGTCCTATAAGCTTATGTCTATAGTTTAGTTGAATACCATTTCTAAGATTACACCATTCAGTACCAACGTATATAAGCAGAATGGAACAATATTTTATTAGAGCTCTAAAAAGCGATTTGGTAGATTAAATTGGCAAAACCGCTGGGAGGGTTCACCACTGATGAGCCAAGCCCTTCCAATATATTTTTCATCGCAGTAAGGACAGTGAAAGTATGTTTAACGTTTAAAATAAATTCGCGTACTTAAATGTTTTTCATTCTATTACAATTATTATGCTTATAGTCTTGATATTCTGGGCACTTGAGTAAGAGATTAAGTGCTTAACGTTTTATCCACAAAAACTTCTTAGATTCTCCACTAAGCGAATTCTTTCCAGAAAACTCTTGAATTGCTATGATTAGTTTCAAATTGGTTGTGGTAGAAATTGGAGCGGAAATAATTTGGAATACCAGAGTTTTGAAAAACCTTTAAATTTCTCATTTGCATTATTTAATTGGGACATTATTTAGTTTATATAAGATTTTATTATAAAATATTAACAAATATTATATTTTTGCTCATCCTCGAACACCATTAATTAATCAGGTCAAATTATTATTTTTTCTATTCAAAATAATCTGTAATTAAAGAAGTTTAGGCCAAACTGTACACAACTGTACGATGTCGTCTTGTAAGCTCGTATACTCCATAGAAATAACTGATATTATGTTCAATTTGAAATTTTTGTATAGATTTTTTATTTGAAATATAATCTTCTGATCTGTATGTTAATTAATTATGAACATATATTTATAAAAAGTAATTATTTTTGGGAGTTAATTTACTACTAAGTGAAAATATATTTTTTCTTTTAATCTTTATGAGTTTTCTATTTCCTCGATATGAAGCACAAAATCAAAACTTTCTTTTTAATATATGATTAACAATTATATATTAGATTGATCTAATATAAAACTCCGAGGATAAGTTTATTTATTACACTATTAACGAGTTTACAAACTTTCGGGTTTTAAGAAACTTATCCTCGGAGATTTATATTTGATTAATATAATTGATACAGAGGATTATAATTCTAATAATTATATATTATTCCTGAATTTTCTTTTTTTTTTAACCTGAGGATAAGTTTCTTTTTTACACTATTAACGAGTTTACAAGCTTTCGGGTTTTAAGAAACTTATCCTCGGAGATTTATATATTTGATTAATATAATTGATATAAAGGATTATAATTCTAATAATTATATATTATTCCTGAATTTTGAATTGTTTTTTTTTTAACCTGAGGATAAGTTTCTTTATTACACTATTAACGAGTTTACAAACTTTCGGGTTTTAAGAAACTTATCCTCGGAGATTTATATTTGGTTAATATAATTGATACAGAGGATTATAATTCTAATAATTATATATTATTCCTGAATTTTCTTTTTTTTAACCTGAGGATAAGTTTCTTTATTACACTATTAACGAGTTTACAAGCTTTCGGGGTTTAAACGACCCTTCTACAGGTGAAACCCGAAAGTTTGTAAACTCGTTAATAGTATAATAAAAAAACTTATCCTAGGAGATTTATATTTGATTAATATAATTGATACAGAGGATTATAATTCTAATAATTATATATTATTCCTGATTTTTTTTTTGTAAACTGGAGAATTATTGCGTTTTTAAATTTTACTTGGATATTTTATTTATTATCCAAATATAAAGTTAGTTTTTTCAAGACAGATCTAACCTATTTTCTTACACTATATTTCAATAGGATTTAACGCTAATTTAATTATTATATCAGTGTTGTTATATCTCTTTATTTCAGCATAACAGACACTTATAAATGATTATCATCCGCTTAAAATAAATACTACAAACATTAACGTTAATTTCTATCAGCAAATCATTTAATAAAATTGTCCATGAATGTGTAGATAGCAGAACACCCTGAGAACATCCCTTTGTAATTTATCCTAGAGTTGTTATATTGTCGAAATTGAGATATTTTCTGAAATTTAAATAGGGAGGAACAGGACAGGTTAAAAGAATGAAGATAAACCCAGACAAGACTAGATCCTACAGAAACTGCAATAACTGTTACAACACCCAACTCACTCCGGACCATATATACAGTTGCCCGGCCATCCTTGCAGCCCTCTATATGGCAGACATCAATCCAGAAGAGGACATCCTTACGAACAAGGCACCTCAGTTGGCCGGTATTGTGATCGGGGTGCATGGACCGATCTGATCTATTCTATGGACAAGACACCACTACAAAGGAATGTTAAAGTTTGATCAATTTTTCTGGATAATTGTCTGAGTCTATTTTCTTTTGATGATCGCTGACCACCATGCATTGTCAAAACTCCCGAGATATCTATTGTAACTAGTACAATCATTTCCTTTTGTTTATTCTCTACTATTACCTCTATTGTTGAATTCAAATCAGTGATAGTTGACTTCGACTCGATAAATTCATGTAGTCTAGGGCTGAACAGATTGTTTTGAATGAAAAATTCTGATATTTTATTTTTGAAAAAAAAAATCAAGAATATTTAAAATTTGATAATAAAGATATTTGACAAGAATCTTTTGCTGATTCGTAATTGGTTCTATTGTAATTGGCTAATTATATTGAGTGCTGCTTTTTCCATTTTCCGGGAAAGTATCCTGTTTGAATGGATTTATTAAATAAAGAGTGTAATATCGGGAGAATTAATGGAAAACGCCAAGATTTTAATTTATGGTCTTTTTATAATTCCCTTATTTTTTATGAGTTTTTAAAAATAGAATGTAAATTTTATTCAGCTTTGGTAAAATCGATTAAATATTTTTCGCTGATAAAGGAAGTGAGTTCCCTAACGTGGTTTATATACTATTTTTAAAAATACTATGAAGAGTTTCTTATTTTTTATTTTAAGTAAACAGTAAATACACATTTTATGCACAGAAATTTCAATATAGTATTTAATAATATTCCTGAAATAAAATGTTATTACATATAACTGTATATATATCACAGCTTGTTTTCTCAATGAAATTGAGAATTTATACATATTGTCACGTAGAAAATTATGAATTACAAACTTCAGGATGACACAGCAATTTATTTAAGGAAAGAACAAACTATGAATGATAAATAAAAGATAAGCCATGAGGGAAGTTTACAGAGTAGCAGAATATAAACATAAAAATGATTATCTGTTTATAAAATAATGAATACTTTGCTACAATATAAATGATATAAATATAAAAAAATAATAATAATCTGTATAAAAATATAATAAACACTTTACTACCTAGCTCCTTCCCTATATGAGCTGTGACCCACAGCTGGCAAGTATTGTAGATACTGACATGGATCTAACGTGCTTCTGCCAAGGATTCCATCGAAGTCTTGAAACTTCGTCCCTAGTAGCTTCGCGTCCTTTCTCTTGCGGCGTGAAGAGCGGCTTCGGCGTTGTATTGTCAATAGGTACATCATCTTCTTTGTATGGAAGCCTTGACTTTGACACGGCGGCGGAATTCTGGAGCCAGTCTTGGAAAGTGTAGATCACAGAACCCAACGGCCTCGAGGTCTTCTCGGCGATCCTCAGTTTGTCTTCTCTAATCTACCCAGCATCTTCACCAAACGTCACGTAGAAAATTAGGAAAGACAAACTTCAGAATGACACAGCAATTTATTCAAGGCAAATCAAAATCAACATTTATAAGATATAAGATAAGCAATGATGGAAGTTTCCAAAGTAGCAAAATATAAATAATATAAATATAAAAAAATAATCATCTGTATATCAAGTATAATAAATAATTTGCTACAATATGAATAAATATATTTCTACAGACTTTGCACTGAAATGAATAGAAATTAAGAAAGGGAAATATTTTCTTTATTTATAAAAACCTATACAATAGTACTTCGTAATAATACTTCCAAAAATGTAGCTGCCCCGATAATTGCTCTTTTTTTTTTTTTTTGGAAGGGGGGGGGTTTGGAAGATTTTTTTTTCTCATTGGTTCAAAGCCATAATATTCATATTAAATTTATTACAGGCGAATTTACATATTAAGCTCATTCAGCTTGCACACACACACAAACCTTTATTAGGGACAAGCCCCATACAGGATTTTCCCAGTATAGCAATGATTTTAATTTAACATTCAAGTACAATGGTCTGTTAAAGTCGAAAATTGGTTCCAGAGACCTCGGACCACAGCTGCATATTGGACTTATCCGGTTGGAATTTTGAGATATAAAGGGATTATCTGGCCGGGATAACTGTCATAGTTTCAGTGTTGCGCTATGGAAATTAATCCGATTGTTGGCTACACATTGCATCTCTCGTCCGTTTATTCAACTTGCATATTAATGTTATCCGGCTAAGATTTTGAGACTATATAGAGATTGTTTGGCCGGGATAACAGTCATAGTTTCAGTGTTGCGCTATGGAAATTAATTCGATTGTTGGTTACACATTGTATCTCTCGTCCGTTTATTCAACTTGCATATTAATGTTATCCGGGTAAGATTTTGAGACTATATAGAGATAGTTTGGCCGGAATAACAGTCATAGTTTCAGTTCTGCGCGCTATGGAAATTAATTCGATTGTTGGTTACACATTGTATCTCTCGTCCATTTATTCATATTTAAGCTATCCGGGTAAGATTTTTAGACTATATAGAGATAGTTTGACTATGATAGCTGTCATAGTTTCAGTAATGTTCGTTATGGAAATTAATCCTATTACAGGCTAAGTGGTATCGTCCGTTTATACCGCATATACTTGTAACGCGGTCACTCAGTAAGCTTATTACTAAGCCCTTTAACACCCAATAATCCCTACGCACGGAAAGGAATTTAATAGAGTTTTTTTTGTTATCCATAGAGAACGTGATTCTTCTGTAAATAATAGTTGTCTCATACTAAATCACTCCACTGAAAATGAGGCACCGTATCGTTAATCCGTCCAAACCACAGAGAGCCGTTTTAAAGGCAGAACGGTGAACTACTCCAACGGATATACAAAGAATGTAACCCGTCTAGGGCAAAAAGGTAATGCTTCTAAGGTCCATATGAAAGTGTCTGAGCTGTTAAAGAGAAACATGCAAAGGAACCATCCTCATCAACGAGGGAATGAAAAAGTCACACATAGATTGTCTGAATACAGAGCCAAGATTTTATTTTGATGCCGGAATAAGAGCTCTATACAGATTGTGAGAGACATGTGTTACTGTAAATTATGGCAAGTATATTCAATACATACACATGAAACTGTGGTTTGTGCGTGTGTGTTTGTTCTTTATTCGGTTCCACAATACGTCACCTATCCAGATGACACCATATAGAAGTAGGACAGTTGATGTCATAACCACACGCTCGAATTATGCTATATAGTCCAGTAATAGACCAAAATCTATATTTAATTCAAAAGGTACAATAAAAGACTATGGTTTCTATGGCAAATTGGTGGCAGGTATTCCCGGATGAAAAAAATAAAGAAGTTGTAATTATGTTCTCTAAAGAGCTTCAAAAAATTCTATCTTTACCTATTTCAAAAGTTCATTGAAAATTATAAAGTGTGTTCAAGTTATTTATATCGCATTAATTTAAATAAATTTTTATATAATATTTATATAGAATTTTATCTGAAAAAGGAAAATTAGTGATAAATAATTGAAGTCATTATAAGGGGTACATAAACTATAAACATAAAGTATATATGCAGTCAATATATTTATAAAATGGGTAAATAGAGTAAAGTGAATAAAAAGCCGATTATACTTATCAGTATAGTACATTCTCGATCCACACCAAGGGATCATAAATTTTAGGTCTTATATAGAATTTGGTTGAAAACAATGTTTCGAAAATTATTATTAACACAAACTGGAAAACTTAATAAATTCAAAAAATATATTATTGGTAAATGAAAATATATAAAGGAATAACGGGCTATCGATACACGGGAAATGTCAACATTTAAGCACGTATGTATATTTTACACATAAAACAAACTTCTACTGTCCTTACTACGATGAAAAATATTGGGAGGACATAACTCATCAGTGGTAAACCTTTACAGCGCTTTCGCCAATTTAATCTCAAAGGCCGCTTCTTAGATCTCTAATACTGTATTGGATCATTCTGCATATATATGCTACCCTGAAGGGTGGAATCTCAGAAATGTGGTTTTCAAGAAAACTATGCACATAAGCTTATAAGACAATAGAATTATCTTTCAGAATAGTAAAATTATTTATATATATTTGCATTGAGAAATGCTCTTCCGCAAACAATAAAGGCAAGGTCAGTTAGGCAAATATAAATATAATATAAAAGAATAACGCGCCATCTATAGACGGGGAATAAAAATATTTTTTTTTGAGCACATATTCTTCTTTTACAAAAAAAAAACTTTCTGTTGTCCTTACTGCAATTGAAAAATATGGGAAGGCTAGGCTCATCAGTGGTAAGTTAGATACCTAAATGCAATACAAAATAATTCTAAATCTATTATTGTATTTGGTAACTTTATCTTATATACAATGAATTGATCATATTGCCATCATGGTAGGTTGACTTTCCATAGATATTTGGTTGCTCCACATCTTCATTACGGCCAAGATCAGAGCGAGCAGTTTTTTAGTAAATAAACAAATTCATTTTCACAAAAAGGTATCTACAAACTTTGAAATAATATAAATAACAGAATGAGAGAAGAATATACACAAAATATTTACGAATAAAACCTTGATACAATGTCATGTGACTGATGATTTACCGAGTAGACCATCGCAGAGTAGAAATGGATATGTATGCAAATTTAGTATTATAATTAAGAGCTATCATTATATATTATAATATACATTATACTATCATAAGTGTCATTATATTAATAATCTGTACGTCAATATAACTACTATTTAACTATTGATAAAAATAATATTTACTAAAACAATTATGCATCATGATGTATATAACATTTTTGCCATGAAAATTATAATATTTTTATAGTTGATTTAAATAATAATATAAATTATTTTTTCAATGATCATGTATTATATTTCGACAGAGTATTTAATATTATTATTATTATGTATATTTGACACCACTGTAACTTCACACCACTTTGATGATAGACTTGAGGACAAAACAATGGAGACAAGAGCTACGAACGTGAAGACTACGAGGACGACCACAAATAAATTAACTTTGCAATATCTGAAGGTAAATATTTCATTTTTTTACTTTTTTAATTTACCTTTATTATGGAAACGCGCTCGGGAAACACATACAATACCAATAAAGAGGAAATAAAAGTCGATTACCATGCAATCTGGCGTAACAATATATTTGGTAGAATAATACAAATGTGACATTGTACTAAGATGCATAAATTGAGATGAAAAGAAAAAGCATCTCCTTATCGTGCAACGGAAATTTGCTGATGGTTTGCGCCATCTATCGGAATAAATATCAACTATTCGTTGATTTTTAATTACGAAAGCCAACAGCCCGAAACGTGTACGTGGTTATGTTTTATTGATTATTCTAGAATGGATATTTAGCTAATTCTGAAATAATTAGAAATCAACGAAAAAATTGATATTTATTCCGATAGATGGCGCAAGCCATCAGCAAATTTCCGTTGCACGATAATGAAATGTCTTTTTTTTCCTTAATATATTTGGTGTTATGGTCCTGGACAAATCGAGTTGTTTACTAGACAATGTAAATGAAGGTGAAACAACAGACCCAGGTTTTGAAACACAGAACGCTAGCTACCTGGATATATATTCCCAATCACAGGTATTTAAAAGGGGCTGAGTGAGGAGTGTTAGGTATCGTTGAATTTCATAAACGACGATCTAAACGCGCATTATAAACTTCCTATCGCAATGGCTCCATATTTTTGTACGAGTTAATCATAACAGTGAGTGTAAGTTACAAATAGGGCTCTGGAACCTTGTATGAGTATTAATCGAATTGATTTTACATGTATATACATGTGATAAAAATTTTCATAATCTTCCACTTTACACAGAATATGCGAGAAGGTATTGATACTCAGAGCTTCTCTCAAAGGATGCTTAGAGTTGGTGATGGTAATCTACCTACAGACGAACAGGTCTTCATTTCTCTTCCAGAAAGCTGTATCTTTCATCGGGATGACCTGGTGCAGGAAATTTGCAAGTTTGTGATTTTAACGCCAAAAAAAAACACAATTTAATTAGAGATTAATGAGAAGATATTGGATTGCTTACCAAACAGGAATCAGTCTTTTCTCAGTTTAGACATGATGGAGTATGGTGGAAAGTGAAGGAGCAAAATAACTACCACATTGAATTTCTTAATAGCCTTTCAGGAATAACTTCAAAAGGGTTAAACCTTCAAGTTGGTGCTATTGATATGTTTCTGATAAATTTGAATCTTAAACATGGTCTTTGCAATGGCACACATATGATGATACAGCGCATGCGCTCTCGTGTCCTTGAAGCACAAATTTTGACATGGACTAAAGTTTGATTCCTTGTATTGGTACTGAAAATATATTTGGATCCCTCAGATATCAACCGTCTCTTCATTATGGAGAGGCATCAGTTTCCACTAAGGTTGGCTTTTGCTATGACAATTAATAAGCTATAGGGCAGACATATGCTAGAGTGGGTATCTTGCTACAAGAGCCTGTGTTTCCGCATGGACATCTCCGCATGAGGTCCTTTATAAATGAATTTATCTCAATTATATGTTGTCTTAGCTGTAATATAGTTTGTATAGTTTGTTATTTTCTTTTCTAAATTTGTTTTCTTTATTTTTCTTTTGAATATATTAATTTAAAATGTTTACCAATGCCTATATTGTTATACTAATAAGGTAAATTTATTACTAATTTCCTTTTACTAAAAGATTTTAAGATACACTACGACTACAAATAGAAGTTCAAATACAAAGAGGTAGCCTATATTTCTTAGTTTGTAAGTTTTTTAAATATATATATAGGTTCTACCCTGGAAGGAATTATAGTATTATTTGTTCGATAATAAACTATTTATTTAATTCAATTTGACTTTTTGGCCTTCCGTTTATATTCTTATTTCCTCACAGCTCTTTACATTATATTTCCACATTTTTCACTGTGCCGTTTCATATGTTGTTAATGTAGGTTTATTGTTAATGCTATGATCACATTCTCATTTTGATATAGAAATGTGACAATACTGATTACCTTCTGAAAAATGCATTTAATCAGAATCACTTATCTGTTTAAATGTTCCTTAGTAATCTACTGTGGATACCTAGAATTTATCCGTGTGCGTATTTGCCAAAATGTATATACGTACTTTACTTATAGTTATTTCACAAAGCAATAACGCACCATCTATATATATAACGAATGAAGACATTAAGACGCGAATGTTTCTTTTCACAAATGAATCAAACTTCTACTGTCCTTACTGCGATGAAAAATATTGGGAGGGCTTGGCTCATCAGTGATGAACCCCCCTCAGCGGTGTAGCCATTTTATTCTACCAGACCACTTCTTTAGAGCTCTAAAACTGTATTGAATCATTCTGCTTTTATATGCAACACTGAAGGGTGGAATTTTAAAAATGGTATTTAAGAAAAATAAGGACATATATTTTAAGACAGTAGAATTACATATAAATGTTTGCATCGAGCAATGCTCTTCGGCAAGGTTATTTTGCTTAGCTTTAGTGTTGAAATGCTGCTTCCTGAATATCAGAATATACCCCTTGCAATTTTTAAGCCACATCAATATTATTTATGTGTCTTCACAGGGTCTTCAGGTAAACCCAGGGCGTTGCCCGGGTCACTAGGCTAGTTCAGTTATAATTCTGTATAAAGAAAAGTTATATTTATAAAAAGGTGGAATAAACAGTGTGAACTTATAGAAATTCGGCTGAAATTTTCTGTAATCTTTAAACAATTATCAATTTTTGAGCGAAGAAATTAGAGGGATGTTAAATGAATATCTATAAGAGAAAAAAAAACTTAATTTAAAATTAAATAAAGTTGATAGCGTTTTATTTGTAAAAAAAACCGTGCTTAATATAGTTTTTATTTCTTAAATATTACATGAACATCAAGAACAAAGAAGATATAAACTGGCCACAGAAAAATGTATCCACCTATAAAAACTTCAGCAAATTTTCAGAAAATTTGCATACTTAATAATAACATTAAGGTATGTAAATGAGTATTTTATGAAACCGTAGCTAGAATATAAGTGCATTAAAAGCCTTGTTTATTCATTGAAGGGTATTTAAATAGCTTCCTAGTGTCTCATTTTTTGAAGTTATCTTGTTCTTGTTTTATTGTCTAGATTTCTAGATTCTCTCGGCCTTTTGGCTAAGATCAAAGTGTAGTTCCGAGAACAAGGCCGGGAACCCTGCACCTCATAGCCTAGACTGCGTGACTATTTGACAATCCAATTTAGCATTGGCAAGCCTTTTCTAGTGAAGGCTGTTTTGTAATCTCTTTTTTTAGATGCCTTCAATAAAGATTTTTTTATTCTCTCTCTCATTTTTAATCTGTTGAATGCGCCAAGGCAGAAAAAGGAGCATTTTCCAGAAAATTATCTTAATTTACAAGCGCCAGAATCATTGGCATTAGAGAAGGTGGAATTTCTAGTAGAAAACTTCTATGAAGGTAGGCTGCAATTGAAGTATTGTTATCGGGATATGGTCTAAGTGGTCAGAGTATGAGAAAAGTTCAAGAAAACCTCGCTCAAGTTGCCCTAGAGCAGGGGTCAGCAAACCTTTGAGTCGGAAGAGTCAAAAATTACAATTTACAAAATTCCAAACTTTTTAAAGAGCCACAAATATTTCTTGCCAACCATAAATATTTCTTGCATAAATAATATTTGCGTATGGAACTATATAAAGAGCCGCAGGTTCACATCCAAAGAGCTGTATGTGGCTCGCGAGCCGCAGTTTGCCGACCTCTGCCCTAGAGTAACAGCAGAGTAAAGAGAGAGGATAGGATGATTCGAAGGATGGTTGTAGCAGACAGAACAACAATTTGGCCAGAAAGAGGCAGCCTTTCTTTTTATATCAATTTCCTCTCCCGACAACATGTTTATTTTTTATTTGTATCGGTATCAATATCATCCTCACTAATATTACTAATAAATATTTTTGTTTATGCTGAATTAATTATAGCGATTATGAAATAGTTAAACGTTATTCAAACATGTTTTATATTCTGACTTTTAACTTAATATGCATGTTTAAGGTACAAATTGATTTCAACTCTCACGTAAGGGTGTTAAAAATTCTATTAATTTTAATAGAAGGTTCTTTCATTTTAAAATGAAATATAAGGGTGCAGTCGGCTGGTAAAGGCGCTAGCCTTCTCACTGTCACCATCTGACCAGAGATGACATTCTGGGACATCTAGGTGGGAAACGTGGCATGATACATACATCATGATGACTGTATAAACTGTTGGTAATCTATAAATGTCTCGCCCAGGATGATCACGACTACATCACAAAATATCCAAGGGTGCAGTCAACTAAAAACTTCGCCTCAACTACCTCACCGAACACCCACTTGCAACACACCTAGAAATGTCTGTTCATCTACATATTCTCCCTAAACACACCGCTTATCATACGTACAGCCAGCGAGATACTTGCAAGGCCGAGCTTCAGAAATGTAGTCACTACCTTTTGTTTCGGCACTTTCATATAATCTTTGAACCTTAGTCTTCCATATATCTTCTATCAAATCTACTATAGCCATATCCTACAAATGTAAAATTCCGGGAAGATGACATTCATGCACCAAAAGAAGCACCTCTCCCTTTAAAATACATTGAGGCAATTGCATTTTGTTTATTACCCCTGGGCAAATGGTAAAGGTGGTGATAAAAGAATTTGTCACAACCTCAGCTTTGACAAATTCAGACAAAACCCTACCTGTGTGCCATTGGCTTCTAGCTATGGCTCTCATAAATACGAGGACCGCTTTTATTTCATAACGTCCCATGAAAGGATCTTGAAGTCGCGCTAGTACTGATGATAGCCGGACGCCATAGTTTTTCACGTTGGATTTTGTCTAGATTTGCAAAGCTGGTTTTATGACATATTATATTTTCACTAACATTGCATAATGCATTGGGGTGATAAACAAAATGCAATATTTAGATATACAATTAAATATAAATACCAAAAGTAACACTTCTCCCTTTAAAATGCATTACTGCAAAGCATCTTTAGGGAATGGGGTGTCCATTTTGGTACATTGATATATATCATTTATTATTTTTGGGTATCTACATTTATTATTTATTAAAATTATATACAAAAGTTTTAAAATTAAAAAAGGCATATCCTTACCATGAGTAAATGAGATTTTATTTTTATTTTTTAAATACAAAAGTATATATTTAAAATTATTCTGCAAACCAATGTTATTAATAATAAAAACGGTTTCCGAAGATAGCTTTATTACTTTATGTATACATTCCCTCAAGTCTTCGTGTATTATAAACCACAATGGCTATATGACGAAATAAAGCAAGAGATGTATCCTCGAAAGCCGTTTTACATCATTATTTACATTTCAGAGAACATTATCTTTCGGAAATATAATCAATCTCATCTCTGTCTAAAGTCTGTACTAGACACTTTACATACTAAACCATCTTGTTGGCAAATCTAACCGATGTTTAGATGTCATAGGTAAGACGTTAGGCATTCGTATACGGATCCGTGTCAGTGAGGCCAGAACTATGTATGAACGTTGTATGTACTAGACACTTCACATACTAAACCACCTTGTTGGAAGATCTCACCGATGTCTAGATGTCATATGTGAAACGTTAGGCATTCGTATACGACTCCGTGTTAGTGAGGCCAGAACTATGTATGAACGTTGTATGGAATACAGGAGGTATGGGATAAATATTGTATGTGGTGCACGTTGTGTGGAATACAGGTGGTATGGAAAACATATTGCATGGGATATACGTAGTATGAAATACAGGTAGTATGGAAAACATATTGTATGGGATACACGTTGTATGGATTACAGGTGGTATGGAAAACATATTGTATGGGATATACGTAGTATGGAATACAGGTAGTATGGAAAACATATTGTATGGGATACACGTTGTATGGAATTCAAATTGTATAGAATACAGGTGGTATGGAATAAATATTATATGAGATACATGTTGTATGGAATACAGGTGGTATGCAATACATATTGTATGGGATACACGTTGTATGGAGTACAAATTTTATGGAATATACGTTATAATTTCCTTGTTTTATAGTCAGAGCTAATGTGGCTTAGATTCTTTGATGTCTCTATGCATCTCTTAGACTTATTTCCCAGCAATTAACTTTTCTTTCTTACTATGTTTGTCTTTGCTAACGCTCAACTAGCGTAAAACTTGATCAATATGATCTATGTAATCGCCATAATGCTAGTTGCCATATTTCTCTCCGCCACCTCAGTCCTGGCGTGAATCCTTTACCTCCAGCTGGAGGAGTCCAGGGCTGAGGTGGCCGCCGCAAACGAGTGGCACGAGCTCTCGAAAGAGCTCGGGTTTCGCCTCTACGAGCAGCTGGCCAGCGCTCACGAGGAGCTACAGACCGTGCGAGCCGACAACGAAAACTTGCGGGTCCATATTCAAAATGACCTCTACCCAGCAATGCTGCACCTGATCGCAGCCGTGGCACCAAGAGCCCGCCGCCAACTTCCAACGGTTGAAATTTGGGAGGACGACCTGAGCGACAGTGACTACTCCCAATCTGTGAAATAGAACAAGAGGATGCCCAAACCGAGACCATCCAAGTTGGACAGATTTCCAAAGAATGCCAAGCTGCTCTAACAACGGAGGACGCCTGCACTGTAGCTGCAGAGCACGTTGGACTCCAAGACCAGATGACCCCGGTCGACTCGTGCATCGACCTCCTCGAGGAATAGGAGAAGAGGCAAAGACTCAAAAAGCGCAAGTTTCTCGCTCGGCTCCGCGGCCTCCTGAAAAATATATTTTTTTAAACTTTTCTTCCTTCCCTCCTCCCTCTTTGTGTTTTTAAGTGTCGTGAATGTTAATAAACTGTTGTGTTAATGTCTGTAGTTTATAATTTACATTGTAAATCTCTCGTTCCTATATTTATTCCTAATTTTACATTAATAGTAATAGATAGTATAATAGTATATTTTAGGGTGCAATTATTATTATTATGTTTTTTATATTCTACTATTTTTCAGAGAAAAATGTGGAGGGAGAGATATAAAACGATATGCTGCCACTGAATTCTAAATATAGAATCAATTGATAGTGAAAAATAGTAAAAAGAGTAAATATTTCCTAGTTGAGATGGTAGAATTGAAGATATTACATCTCCTGATCGTTCTACGGAAATTTAATGATTGATTGTGTCATCTATCGAAATGAATATCAGGTAATAATCGATATTCTGGTTTCTTATCAGAGAATGTGTATTTTTTGGTTTACAAAACTGTACGCTATCAGGTGGTCCATTTTCAAAACGGTCACTGATTGAAGGTTTCATCGTATTCATAACATTGTTTCTTTATATTTGAAACTAAGTGCTATTTTCCCTTCTTTCTAGATAAAAACAACTTGCCCTGATGTCCTTAATGCTATTTAAAGTTTTTGGTAGGACCCGGCCCTTCCTTGGTGAGCTATCCCAGATATTTTGCCAGTTTAATCTTTCGTGCCATATTTATCAGATGAGCTAGTACTTCCCAATATTTTCCATGAAAATAAGGACAGTAGAACGTTATTTTATTTATAAAATGAAGTCAAATAGCACTGATTAGTTTCATTTCTTATATACAGATGGCGCGCTAATGCCTTTCCTTACTTTTATATTTTCACCGGCAGTTACATCTCCCACCACGACCCTAAGTAACACCTTGGTAAAATATACCTGATATTATTCAATCCACTGAGAGAGATCACCTTCTGGAACTACCTGAGTTATATCTATATTTCTTGAGCATTCTTTCAATTCTACTGGACATTTAACACCAACATAT
The DNA here is from genome assembly GCA_030710605.1 of Cordylochernes scorpioides. Lineage (NCBI taxonomy): Eukaryota > Metazoa > Arthropoda > Arachnida > Pseudoscorpiones > Chernetidae > Cordylochernes > Cordylochernes scorpioides. Next base: position 45,973,935 of record CP092869.1, on the reverse strand, counting down.
GCCTTTTATTTTTATTTAGGTCATAAGCCCTATACAGGATTTTCTATGGTTGGGTAGAACAAAAGAGTAAAAGAAACGTTAAAAAGAGAAAAAAAAAGAAAAGGGAAAGGACAGGAGCACACATAAAACATTTTGAATTAGAAACTTCATGATAAATATATTTCCCATCTATTTAGATGAGAGAGTAAAAAGTGAGAATTGTGAGCATCCAATTTTGGCAAAAAAAAAAAAAGAATTTACGTTACACTATAAAAGCGCGGTATATTTGTGAAATTAATTAGGTCGTTAAGATAAATCGCTGTTGCTATTTAAAACGAGGGAATCAAAAAGAATTAATTAGCAATTTTGTATTCAATGTTCCATTTGTAGGTTGTACCATATTCTCGTTTTATTAGACCATATCACATTAATATGTGTGGATCTCTCTAGGAAGCATTGAGAAGATGCCAAGTTGTGCAATGCAACCCTTAGCCGAAAGAGTAATATCAATAATTGTGGTAAAAGAGGCATACATTAAATGGTAATGTGAGTATAAGTGGTCTTGTAAGATCATTTTGAAATGACTGATTTCTGCTCTCTTAAAAATCAAAGGTATTCCTTTTTGTAAAATATTGAGCACTGTGCAGCGTTTAAACCAGGAGATTCAAAATTAAAGTACTAAGTAGGGTAGAATCTTGATCATGGTATTAAGCAAACTGAGGACATAAGCCTTTACGACAGTAGAATAACATAAACATATCTGCATCAAGCAATGCTCTTCCTCAAAAAACAAAGACAAGGCCATTTTGGAATAAATTAAAATATAAAGCAATAATGTGTCATCTATATATAAGAAATAAGACTATACCTAACGAATTTTATTTTTCAAATAGAACAAACTTTCTAGTATCTTCGATGAAATATATATTGGAAGTGGTTCAACAGTGGTGAGCCTTCCCAGCGGTATAGCTAATTTAATACAGGGTGATCCAAAAGTCCCGCACAACTTTAAAAATTAATAACTCCGCGAATATTTGCGCTAGAGCAATGCGGTAAACACCATTGTGTTCAGGATGCAATGGGATTTTTTTTATGGCAAATAATGAAAAATTCGAAATTGATATCAGTTACAACTTTATTCGCTAGATGGCGCTCTACCAGAATCAGAGATTCAGCGGCCAAATTGTTTGATAAATTGAAAAATATAACTGAACGACACGTATTTTTCCTTTTTGTATACCAGGAAAGAACCCTAATAATATTAAATGATAAATTAATAAAACACCATTTCGTCAAAAGTTAGAAGAAATGGTTGACGACTTTTAAATACAATCTGAGATATGTAAAATAGGTATATGCAAATTAAAACATGTAGCAAAAAATATTAATATTTTAGATGGAGTTTTGTGAAATAGATTGAATGTTTGAAAATAACTACTGATATCAATACACGATTTTTAAAATGTTAATATAGTACCAAAAATTATGATGGCACTACTAATAGGATTTCTTGCTATAAGGAATGTGTAGTTTCTTGACTAATTGACGACACTTGATTATTTAACTGGATATTTGTCATGATCCAACAAATGAAATATAGAGGGGAGTGAAAAATATATTTGTCGCACTTTATTCCAAATATCCTATGGGTTTGTCAAATGTTATCATTGTTTATTATACTGTACATAATTTTGAAAATGTATCCCCTCAAAAATAATCATTTTTAAATCGACCTTTCGCGTTGAAAAACGTGGTAGTAAAATAATTTTGTATTATTTTTGCGCAAAATTTCTAAAGTTGGGGGGGGATACAGAGAATATTCCTTATGCTATTTCTTCTAATGAGCAAAAAGCGATAAACTAAACATAAGGGGTAAAATTGTGTATACCAGTGTTATTCGAGAAGTTATAACACTTTGGCCTGCACGACATAATATAAGATGTGGGCAAATGACAAACAAAAAATTACTGTTCACAGAAAAAAAAGAGTCAAGATGTGAGGACAGCATTTATTATTCCCATAACCCAAAACAAAGAGCTGCAAAATATAACACGAACAAACAGATGGCTTCACACTGAATGAGCTAAACGCATCAATAGAAAAGTTAGATATAAGAGGTCACCAGGAGATGATCTAATCTTTGGTCAAATGATTATACACTTTGGAGACGAAGCTAAAAATCAACTCCTAAGAATACTGAAGATTTCCTAGCAAACTGGTAAACTACCAAAGAATTGGAAGATATCAATTATAGTGCCAATACTGAAACCAAACAAAGATGCCAAGGAATACAAGAACTATCGGCCAATTGCTTGCACCAGCATACTTTGTAAAATAACAGAACGAATTATCCACTCTAGGCTCATAGTCTGGCTCACTAACAATAATAAAATAAACTTCTACCAAACTGCCTATACGAAGGGTGTCCCATAAGTCCGTGGCCCGACATATAAAGAAAATGATTAATAAAATGATTATGATTTATCCTTCAACATAATCCCCTTTAAGGTCTATACACTTTTTCCAGCGATGTTCTAATGCTTTTATACCCTCCAAAAGAACGATGTTTCATGTGACTCAAAAAAATGAGGTTACAACATCAATGACCTCTTCATCTGACCTAAAATGAATGCCAGAAAGTGATCTTTTCAAATGAGTAAATAGGTTGAAGTCAGACGGAGCTATATCTGGTGAATAGGGTGCATGTGGTAAAAGTTCAAAGCCAGAATCATAAATAGTAGCCATGGTTTGCAGCGACCGATGACTCGGAGCATTGTCTTGATGGTAAACAATCTTCCTGGACAGCTTTCCTCTTCTTTTTTCTTCAATAGCTTCTCGTAGTTGCTTCGCAAGATTTGCCTAATAATCGCCAGTGATGGTTTGACCCTTATTCAGAAAGTCTAGAAGAAGTACACCCTCGGAATCCCAAAAGACAGACACCATAACCTTCCCTGCTGATGGAACTGTCTTGGCTTTCTTGGGGGAAGGGGAACCTGAGTGTCTCCATTGCATGGATTGTTGCTTGGACTCTGGTGTAAAGTGATGGGCCCAAGTCTCATCCATGGTAACAAATCTATTAACAAATTCCTCTGGATTGGCTTCAAATAACGCAAGATTGTCCGAAGATTACTTTCTCCTTACAGCCTTTTTGATCGGGTGTCAAAAGTTTGGGAACTCAACGGGCAGAAAGCTTTCTGAGGCCCAAGTGTTCTCTCATGATCCGATCCACTATTGTTTTTGGAATACCCAAGGTCTCTTCTATCTGACGAACTGTCATTCTTCTGTCCAACATAACCAAATCATGTATCTTGTCGATGTTTTCTTGAGTAACTGACTCAACAGGTCTTCCTGGTCCATGTTCGTCTTCTGTGCTGATCCTCTCTAATTTAAACGCAGCTACCCATTTTTTTTTACTGTGCTATAGGAAGGAACATCTTCCCTTAATGTATCCACCATATTTTCATAGATTTCCTTCGGCGACAATTCTTTCTTATAAAGATATTTTATTACAGCACGAATCTCGTTTGTCTACATTTTAGATGATTCCTGTTTCTTGTCCTCTTTCAGAACCTATAACAAAGAAAACGGTTAGTTGTAGAAACTTAAAAATGTACATATCTTCATACAAGGCTTTAAGGTATATTTGGTAAAATTTATTAGTTTCTAAGATTTCGTTCTCATGGTCGGGCCACGGACTTATGGGACACCCCTCGTAGATCCAGACACTGTACAACTGATAAACTGTTCTACTTCTGTCAATCAATAATAGATTTCTAGGAAAAACCGCCAAAGAAGACAACGGCCGTATTCCTGGATATGACCTCAGCTTTTGATCGAGTGTAGAAATTATTTGAAAGGCTGCACAGCATCGGAGTAAGAGGAAACACCTTAATCTGGATTGCAGACTTCTTAAGGGGAAGAAGGATAAAGGTTCGGGTCAATGGAACATTTTCCAAGGACCGAAGAATATGGGCTGGTGTACCTCAGGGATCTGTGCTCAGTCCTCTACTCTTCTCGCTATATATTAACTATTGTATAATAAAAGATACTCCTTCGTAAAAACTTTTGATTCGTTATACACTTATACCAATTGTACGGAGTTTACCTGTAGAAAATATATTAACTATTGTCAGGCATAGTATAGCCACACTTGATAGATTAAAACAGGAAGTAGGTGAATAGCGTGGTAAGTTTCTTTACCACCTCTTACCGCGCTAATCACCTACTTCCTGTTTTAATTAACTATTGTTTATGTAAATAGATGAATATTATTTGTAATATTTAAAGCCTCATTATGTAAAATATATGTATATATAAATTGGACATTTGTTGTTGGCCATGATCAATTTTGAGCTCTTGTACGTCTAATTACGACACAACAAAAGTGGCGACGAGGATGCGGGATCTACAGAGCCAGTAAAAAGCTGAGGAAAACGGCGTCTATGCAAGTAAAACAACTGCATCTTTTAAACTATCTGGATCAAGAAAACAAAGGAGTAGAAAAGATCAGCATGACAAGTTCAAAGTTAATAGTACCTTTAGATGCTATAGCCCAGTGGAGGACACTTCGATCTTTTTGTACAAAAATTTGAGGCTTTCTTTTTGGCATCTGAAGGAGTAGATTAAAGTGCTGATTTTTACCTCGCTACCAGATTCTGAAACTTTGAAGCAGGGGAAACGACATTTTCTTCCTGGTCTAATGAAAGATCAACCCTATGATACTATCATTCAAAGAATCAAGCTGCATTTGGATCCAAAGAAGAAAGTGATACCACAGCGATGCAGATTTTTGAAGAGAATTCAACAGGAAGGAGAATCAATTTAGGAATATCTTAGAGAATTGAAACATTTAGCAATAAATTGTAATTTCGGCGATATGCTGGGAACCATGATGCGAGACCGTTTTGTGGCTGGAATCAAGTTGGAAAGCCTGCAAAAGAAGCTACTACAAGAAAACGACGATGTCACCCTGGATAAAATTTTGCAGTGGCGATCTCGTTCGAACTGGGGGAGATAAATACAAGAGAATTACAAGGTAAATTAGTGGTCAAGATTTCCCCTGTGAATGGAAAAGATAAAAAGGGTGAGTACAATAATAGTATGGTGCAGCAAAGGTCTTTCAGGCAAAGGGAAGAAATAATGTGTTATAAATGTGGTGAAAGACATTCACACGTGGCCTCTGTTTGCCCTCATAGAACAAATACTTGTTTTAAAATGTAAAAAACTGGGTCATTCAAGAAGGGTCTGCAAAGCTAGTAAAATAATGTGGGGATGTAAATATGTACAAGAGGACTATATATTCTGTAAAGGGCGAAACTGATGCCGCAATAAATTTAACAGTAGATGAATATTCTTTGTGGCCTGCTACATAGATGGTATTTTGGTTGCAAGAAAATACTTTGAAGATCATGAACAAAAGTTGAATCTAGTGTTTAGATGATTGCTATAAAAAGGTTTAAAGTTAAACAGATATAAATGTAAATTTAAAAAGAAATCGGTGGAATATTTAGGGTTTAAAATGAATAAATATGGACTGCATCCCTTAGAAAATGAAATTAAAGCAGTGATAGAGGCGCCTGAACCTAAAGAATGTTTCGCAATTAAGATCTTTCATAGGACTCTTAATTTATTATTATAGATTCAAAAAGAATATAGCAAACATTTTAGCCTATTCTATCAACTTTTGAATAGAAATTATAGATGGAATTGGACGAAAGAATATCGAATGTTATTTGAAAAATGTAAATCATTATTAATGGACTATGGACTAGGCGTAATTATGAGTCATAGACATGATAGAAAGGAAGAATGCCCTATAGCTTTTCCTTCTAGAACATTAACTAAAGCGGAAAAACGTTTCTCTCAACTAGAAAAGAAAGCGTTGAGCATAACCTTTGGCGTTGAGAAATTCAGACAATACTTACTGGGACGAAATTTTGTATTGGTCACAGACAACCGACCCTTAATTAATATATTTTCACCTCATAAACCAATTCCCATATGTGGATCATCCAGAATTAAAAGATGGTCCTTAAAATTAGCTGCATTTAAATATACTGTGGAATTTCGAAAAACTAGTGATAATTACAATGTTGACGCATTGTCACGTCTTCCTTTAGAATCGAGTGTCAGGGAGTCTCTTGATGAAGACCAGGTACTTCTTCTCAGGAAGTTGAATGAGGTACCGTTCTCTTTTATGGAGGTGGCATATGAGACGCCCCAAGTATTAAGTAATGTTAGAGAAGGCAACTGGAAATTTACAAGGGTGTACCGAGGGAAAACCCACTAGCTCCTTATTATAATATCAATGAGGAATTAAGTTTGGAGTTTTGTTGTCTTCAATGGCGTGAAAGAGTGGTAATTTCCCAAAAATTAAGATCTTTAATTTTAAATGACTTGCATGAAATACACATGGGGATTGTTAAAATGAAGATGATTGCCAGACGGTATTTTCTGGTGGCCAGGCATAGACAGTAACATCGAGGAATTAACTAGAGAATGTAGAGTATGCCAAGAATCGGCAAGCATGCCACCGGCTACCATCTCGGAATGGACTTGGCCCGAAAAACCGTGGCATCAACTTCATCTTGATCTAGCGGGGGTCCGTTCATGGGAAGAATGTTTTTGGTTCTCGTGGACGCATACTCAAAGTGGATAGAAATTTTTATCATCAAAGATATTACCAGCAAAACGATTATAAATCATCTTAGAGATTTTTTTCCAGATTTGGATTGCCCTAATTTATGGTTACAGATAACAGAAGACCGTTTGTCTCCGGTGAATTCGAGCAATTTACCAAAATGAATGGTATACGGGACACTAAGACCAGTCCGTATAATCCTAGTACAAATGGTTTAGCTGAGAGATATGTAAGAGAGTTTAAAAACCTTTTGAGAAAGAATAATGGGAAGGATGATTTAGAGACGAATCTACAAAGATTCCTATTTGCTCATAGAGCATTCCCCCAAACTGTAATAAAGGAATTCCCCCGCGGAACTGCTAATAAAGAGAAGTTTAAGATCAAGATTCTCGAATTTAATACCAAGATGGAAAATCCGCGAGAGGTATTTCATGAGGCCGTAAGAAGGCAGGAGCAGTTTACTACAGGTTGCGAGGTTTATTTCCGCAACTATGCAACTGGACCTAAATGGAAAAAAGGTACCATTTTGAAATTATTGAGCTACCGTCACTAACTTATAAGTTGCGAGGGCTTCGTGTATAAGAGGCATATCAATCAATTGCGACCTGTGAGAAAGAAACAAGTGGAGACAAGAAATTTGATACTTCCTCGAACATCAGGAGAGAAGCCTGTAGGTGTAAGTCAGAAATAAAGTGAAGAGGAGGTTCCAGAGGTTACATCAGGAAGCAAGGAGGAGACTGCTTCTGTGCACGTACCCTCTTGCACTCCTATACCAGGACCTGCTGCTGTGCACGTGCCCTCTTGCACTCCTAAACCGGAGCCTGCCGCTGTGCAAGTGCCCGTCCGCAGTCCTAGACCTCAGAGAGCCAGGAAACCCCCAGACCGACTGGAGTATTATTAAGGGGGGAGATGTGTTGTGTATGTAAATAGATGAAGATTATTTGCATTCTTTAAAGTCTCATTATGTAAGAATATATGTGTATATAAATTGGACATTTTTGTTGGCCAAACGAAAATAATAAGAGCTAAAAAAAGAGTCATGGTCAAGTTTGAGTTGTTGTACATCTAATTACGACACAACCTTAACAACATCCATCCTCACTGAAGACACAAAAGTTGCCTGTTATGCAGATTATATAGCCATATGGCACACAAGTAGCAGTATAGAAATATCAGAAAAATACTGAACACATCAATGAGAGGACTGGAGAAGTGGGCAATGAAACTCAAAATGACCATAAACCCAATAAACACAAACCTATAGGTCGTCTTCACTGACAGTAAAAAGGCATGAATTTATCTCCAAAATAAGCATAAACAACCATATAATTGATAAAATTAGATCTCCAAAATACCTAGGTGTGATACTTGATGAGGAATTGCAATTTACAGAACACATAATTAGCACCTCAAATAAAGCTACCAGAAACCTAAACATTCTGAAAAGGCTATGTGGAACAAATTGGGGAGCAAAAGCCAAAATTCTCAGAACAACATATATCACCTTAATAAGGCCAATTCTATATACAGTTACGAGCGTCATTCCTTATCTCCTAATCAATCAGTCATCAGTTTTCATCTCTGTCACCGTTTGCTTTTTTTGAGATGGCGCCCTCCTATTGGTTGGCTACGGTCACGCCACCTTTGCCCCCCCCCCCACTCGCTATTTCGTCTTTGTAACTATTGTGTTGGAGCGGGTCGCTCCCTAAATAAATGCATATATTAGATAATAACCAAATGGAATCCTCTCTTTCTTTTTCCCAGTAAGAGACGCCTACGGAAGCCAACAGTACATAGACAGATAAAGCACATAGGCTATAGTTATTAACTAACATATGCAATTATTTAAGGCGCCAATTTATAATTGTAACAAATAGTATTTGAATCAAAACATTCAATCGGGTAAAACACGGGCGTTGCCCGGGTCATTCGGCTAGTAATGGAATATGCAACACCTGTTTGGGCTCCCTCAAGTTCATCACTAAAAAGAAGACTAGACAGTGTTCAAGCAAAAGCGGCCAAATTAATCACTGGTTCTGTTTCAAATACCAACAATTAGAAAATTCAGAGAGAATGTGGTGTAGACCTATTTGAAAGCAGAAGACAATTAAAAACAATAAAATTTACCAATAGCTTAAAAACTAAAGAAACCGAACACATATCCCATAGAACCTATTTAAACTGAACACAAAAAGAAAGGCTCAAAAGATCTTCAACACTTCAGTACGACAACAATATTAGAAAGAGCATAAATATGAAACATAATGAATTTAAAATTCGAGAATAACCAATATTTCCTACCCCATTGCCATCAAGTGTAATCATCAATCTTAACTTGATTCATACTTAAGAAGAAAGGACTTGACACAATTGGTTTATGCGATCAGATAAATTATTTAACAGCATATACAGATGGATCATCAGACCTTACCATAAGTAATGGAGGGGCTGGAATTAACATAATACTGCAAGATGGAACATACATCAAAATCAAAGAAGGAGCACGAAAGATTTCGTCAAACTTCACTTATGAACTGACAGCTATCTGGAAATCTCTTGATGTATGCCTTAACCAACCATCCCTGCATCAAGCAGAAGGAATTATAATATACCGTACAACGACTTCATATCCGATCTAGAAGCAATTCAGAAGGGCAATACTATAATCACACAGAAAATACATTCGTTACTTACTCAACTGATATCATTGGAGAATAACTGCATTCTACAATGGATTCCTGCCAGTGTTTGGATCGGGGGTAATAAAATGGCAGTTGAATTTGCAAAGGAAGCCAGAAAGTTGAGCCAAAGGAAAGAACAAATGTCATTATTTGACGCTAATGCTTTTGCAAAATACAAGATAATTGAACAAAAAAAAAGAAAATATCAAAATGTGAAATAAACTCCGAGAGAAAAATGACAAAACTATAACAAGATTTAGAACAAAACATTATAAAGGATGACAATACATCTAGATGGCACAAGAACCTATAGAACATGCAACGACTGTCCTGGTGTGGAACTAACACCTACCCACATATTCTCATGCCCGCAGCCTTGCATAAAATTGATTTAGACCCAGAGCAGCTGATTTACACACCCAAGATAGTGGACAATGCTGCTACTGCTGTGATAGAGATGCATGGAGACATCTGAGGCTCTTTATTGGACGCGACAAAAACAACAACGGCATTTCAGAGTAAAATAAATCATCAGAGATAGATATTTTTCAAATGAATTAAAATAAATATAATCGATACTGAGAGAGAGTTGAATTAAAAAAAAAAATAGAAAATTATTATTTTGGAAATTTAAATAGCTGAGAGGATTCCAGCAAACCGCATCTAAAATATAAATATTTTTTGCTACATGTTTTAATTTGCATATACCTATTTTACATATCTCAGATTGTATTTAAAAATCGTTAACCATTTCTTCTAACTTTTGGCGAAATGGTGTTTTATTAATTTATCATTTGATATTATTAGGGTTATTTCCTGGTATTCAAAAAGGAAAAATGCGTGTCGTTCAGTTATATTTTTCAATTTATCAAACAATTTGGCCGCTGAATCGCTGATTCTGGTAGAGCGCCATCTAGCGAATAAAGTTGTAACTAAAATCAATTTCGAATTTTTCATTATTTGCCATAAAAAAATCCCATTGCATCCTGAACACAATGGTGTTTACCGCATTGCTCTAGCACAAATATTCGCGGAGTTATTAATTTTTAAAGTTGTGCGGGACTTTTGGATCACCATGTATATTTAATAAATATATATTATATGATATTTAATTAAAAAGTAATATATTGAAATAAAAATATTATTTCTTATACCAATATTTTAGTTTGCTGAACGCCAACCTTTATCAAGGTATTATAACATATTAATGTCTGCAACAACAAACTCAGCGCCACATAACGTCAATAGAATTAAGTTTTAAAAAATATTTTACTTACATTCAATGGGGAGAAAATTTTGATATATACATGTATATTATGGACAAAATAAATTTTGCAAAATATGGGTGTGAATATTTCGAAAATTAACGATAACACCTATTTTATATTTATAATTATTTGTATTATGTGTAAAAAGATTTTTGATATGAACATAAAAATTATATATAAATGTTAAACAAAATATTTTTTATTGAAAAAACAAAGAACATAAAATGTTTGAAAAGTTGGCTAAATTAAAACATCAATAATATATTTAAAAGTAAAATTGTGAAATTTAAAATAAAATATAAGTGAAAATGAGTATAAGAATTTAAGACATGCGAGGATGTGTTTCTTAAAGGTTTTAATATGGGCCAGCTTTCGGGTTATTAACCCTTCTACAGGACATCATATCTGAGTAAAACTGCATCTTATATACATATCCATATTGAGAAAATTAGCATATATACAAGAAAACTATAAACATATTAACAAAATTGGTGACAAACAAATTTCATAAAATACTATCTCACTAATTTAATAAATTCCAAAAATTTACAGCCATGTGTAATTTAATCTTTCAAATCAAATTATCATAATTAATTGAGTCAACGCTTCTTGTAAAGTATGCAAATTTCTTATCGATTCTCTAATAAGTGATAGCAATTTACATATGGCTATTTTTTGTTAGTTATAGTTTTTCTTAGAATAACTCATTGTTTCCCGTATAAATTATTTTTCGAGTTTATCTTATGTTTTATGTTAGAAAGAGGAGTTCAAATTCGCCTAGCCACTTTACCAGATAAATACATTTTTGCTAAATTGTTAAGATTTCATGAATCCCGTGTGTGGATATTATGAAACCAAAACCATCCTTCAACTGTCATTAGCTCGAAACCATGATCTCCAAGTTGACGATTTGAATTTGTCAACGGTAGTATTGGCGGTTTTAGTCCCTTCTCCGAGTCCTCTAGTTTGCCGAGACTGTCAATAAATTACAAGGTCGTTCCAAAAGTTCGTAAACACTTGCAAAAATTGAGATACCAATTGTAATATGTTTTGTTTATACTTATTATTAATTAAAGATATATTTTATAAAATACTTATTTTATTTATCTTAAATGAACAAAGTGCAAATACTAATGATGTTAGTTAGTTAGACGAAAATATAAATAAATAGCTCTAAATTTCTGTTCTTAACTGTGATGTTCACTAATATTCATTATAGGGTAATTAAATCGTTAACTAACTGACAAATACGTTAATAATTTCTATTATAATAACTAAAATCATTTTAATAATTACTGTAAAAGCTCCCAAACTTGTGTATGCAAGCAAATATCTAAGACGGATATCGCGTGCTTTGTAAATGATAATAAATAAATAAAATAAATGATGTAAATTTAGATGTATTTTACATATTTAAAAAAAAACAACAATATTGGTCTATGGTCAAATATATTTAAACATATTATATTATATTACATCTCCTTCCTCAAGATTTGAAACGGAACAAAAAAGCATACATATTAATAAGTAAGTATGTTAGGTGTTTTTACAAGTCTTCCCGATCTTGTTCTGACTTCAGTGGGTTTCTCAGGATCACTGCATTCTATTTTTGGAGGTTGAAGACTAGTGTCTGGCTGACCTGGTCCTGGTGTTGCTTCTGGCTGACACTGAACAGTTCTAGGCGAGTAAAGATCTTTCGAATTTCTTCTTATCACTTCTCCATGCGGCGATTCGACAAAATACGATCTCGGTGTATCCGCAACATCTTTGATTGTTGTTGGTATCCAACCATTCCTTCCGGTGTTCAAATAAACAAAATAATCTTTTTGCATTTTACACTGCTCTTTAGATCCTCTATCATAATATCCCTTTTGAACAATTTGTTTTTCCCTCCATTTATTCTGAACTTTCCCAATGATTATCTTTCTTGGCTTAAGATATCTATTTGAATAGGGTAATTTAGTTCTGATATCTCTTCCAAAAAGTAGTGCTGCGGGGGACTCCACTCCATCAATCTTTGTTGATCTAAAATTGAGAAGTGCCAAAAAAGGATCTTCATCAGCTTGCCTTGCCTTTTTAATCAAATTTTTAATTGTTTGAACATTTCTTCTACCAGACCATTAGATTTCGGATGCAATGGACTCGATGTTATATGCTTAAAATCCCAATATTTTTCAAACTTTTTGAACATATAGTTGTTAAATTGAGGGCCATTATAAGACATTATTATCTGAGGTATGCCATATCTTGCAAATAAAGATTTTAATTTTCTTATCACAGATTCTGTTTTAGTATCTGTTAGACGTGGAATTTCTGGAAATTTTGAAAAGTAATCCACCATGATAAGATACATCTCCCCATAGAGTTCAAACAAATCAATTCCCACTTTTTTCCAAGGAAGATCTTTAATTGGATGAAGAATGAGAGGCTCTTTTTCTTGTGATCTTCTGTTTCTAATACATATTTCACATTTTGAAATCAAATCTTCGATTTGCTTATTTATTCCTGGCCAAAATATTGATTGTCTGGCTCTTATTTTGCATTTATCCATACCTAGGTGACCTTCATGTATTATTTGCAACATGGTTTTCCTCAAGCTTGAAGGTACCACAACTGTGCAACCTTTCATGACTAAATCATTCAGAATATATAGTTCTTATTTATAATTCCAGTATGGAACACATGCATATGGAATATCATTTTTGTTTGGCCATCCATTAATTATTATTTTTTCAGCTCTGTGAAAGTTTTATTCTGCTCTGTTGCTTCTTTCATTTCTTTTAGTCTTTTTGGTGAGACTGATAAAGTTTCCCGAACAAGACATTTTGGGCCTCTAACTCCTGATCAATTTCCTCTTCCTCCTGCAAAAATGCTCTAGAAAGGCAATCTGCAATCACAAGTTCTTTACCTGGCTTATATTTTATTTCAATGTCAAACTTTTGAAGTCTAAGCATAAATCTTTGTATTCTTGGTGTAGTATGATATAATGGCGCGTTAAAGATTGTTTCAAGTGGCTTATGGTTTGTTTCAAATATGGTCTTTTTTCCAATTATGAATTGATAGAATTTTTCACAACCGAATACAATTGCCAAAGCCTCTTTTTCTATTTGCGTATAATTTCTTTCCGTTTGATTCAATGCTTTTGATGCGAAAGCTATTGGTTTGTATTCTTGAAATAGTACAGCTCCCAAGCCATCTTTAGAACTACAGATATTGTAACAAGTTTTTTTAACATCATAATAATTTAAAGTAGGACTTTGAGAAATCACTACTTTCAATTCTATGAAAACCTTATTTTGATAACTACTCCAATTCCAAGGGACATATTTTTGAGTAAATTCCTCAAAACTACAGTTAATGTTGATAGATTAGGAATGAACCTCCCAAGATAAGTGGTCATGCCCAAATATCTTTCTAAACCTTTTTATTCTTCGGTACTGGCATTTCCTTGATGGCCCTAACTTTTTCTTCATCTGGTCTATATCCATTAGAGGTCAATATATGACCAAGATATTTTATTTCAGTTTTTAAAAATTGACTTTTTTCTTTGTTTAATTTTAAGTTAATATCTCTTGCTCTTTTGAGAACTTTTTCCAAATTATTATTATGTTCTTCTAAACTGGCTCCAAATACCAATAAATCATCAAAATACATTTCTGTAACCTCAATATCTTCAAAATATTCCTTAATTCTCTTCTGAAATACTTCTGGGGCAGAAGATAAACCAAAAGGCAATGTTAAACATTTATATCTCCCAAATGGAGTTATGAAAGTGGTCAAATATGTGCTATCCGGATGTAACTTAATTTGCCAAAATCCATTTCTAGCATCTAAAACTGAAAATTATTTTGCATTTTTAAGCTTAGGATGTATTTCATCTAATGTCGGAAGCTGAAAATGTTCTGTTTATAACTTTATTGAGTTCAGTTGGATCCAAACAAATTCGAAGTTGACCATTTGGTTTCTTTACCAAAGTGAAAGAATTTATCCATTCTGTAGGTTCATCTACTTCTTGAGTTATTCCCATTCTTTTCATTCTTTGAAGTTCTTTCTCAAACATTTCATGTAATGCAAATGGCACTTTTCTAATTGCTTGAACTTTAGGAATAGCATTAGCATCTATGCTAATTTTATGCAAACATGCAGTTCGCCCATTCCTTCAAAAACATCTTTATAATTTTCAAGCAAGAATTTTTTTATTATAATTTGATTGATTTATAGACTCAACAAGTTTAATTAGATTCTTTTCCTGAGCTGCATTTAATCCCAGTAGGATATTTTTTCCATCTACCACTATAAATTCCAAAACAAAACATTTGAGTCTATATACAACTGATAATTCAATTTTTCCATATACTCTTATTGAATGACCGTTATAGGCTGTTAATTTTAAACTCGTTTTTTCCAGTCTTTTATTTATATTTAAAGATTTAAAAACTTCAATAGGCATTACATTACATTGAGATCCTGTATCAATCTTGCACTCTATATCAAAATTTTCAATTTTAATTTTAATCATCCAATCATTCTTGTTGCAAGCTATGATTACATCTATTGTATAATTTTCCAAATTTCTTCCTGTACTTCTCTAACTTTTTTGTAAAAGCAATATCTTGAGAAATTATTGGGGTTTTTGCAATTGTTACAAATTTTTCCAAATGCTGGACATTGATATTATTTTTCAGAATAATATCTAGATTATATTTATCCTCTTCCTTTTCATATTTGAAGTTATTATAAATATCTATTGCATTTTCACCTGCTATATTTAAAAATATGGCGGTCATTGTTTTATCCTTTTTTTTTTCGTTTAAGCCTGATGCTTCCAAATAAATTTCAAATCGTTGTTTGAATCGCTTCCAGTTTTCAGACAAATTACCAAGTATCTCTAATTCATTAGGAGATTTTAAATCCATTATTTATACTATTGGAAAAATAATCTTTTACTTACAATTACTTTCTTCCAAGTTTCATTGGCATTCCTTTTAAACTGGCTTTTTCTTTTAGCTGGCTGTCGACTGCGCCATGTAATATGTTTTGTTTATACTTATTATTAATGAAAGATATATTTTATAAAAGACTTATTTTATTTATCTTAAGTGAACAAAGTGCAGCATACTAATAATGTAAATTTAGATGTATTTTACATATTTATATTAAAAAAAAAACAATATTGGTCGATATGGTCAAATATATATTTAAACATATTATATTACACCAATGCTTTCGCCAAAATATTATTCGCCGTTATGTATAATGTCTTTGTATTATGTATAAAGTAATTGAATTATGTATTATTATGTATTCCCGTAATATTTTTCGCCAATAAGATAAACACGAACTTTTGAGAAAACCTTATAGATATTGAAACTATATTTTAGACGCGTATGATTCGTTTTAACATTAAACAATTATATACTGCCATATTATAATTGTTCTAAAAAATACTCGAAAGAATTTTTGCAAATGCAATTGCTCGAAGTATATTTTGACGATAAAGGTGAATATATTTTTATATATAGACCAATATCCTCCAATAAGTCTGTATTATTTTAAAAAAAAAAATGTAAAAATAAAAATTTTAATTCTTCAGAGACTAACAAACCCACCTCGATGCATTTTCGCCAAAATACCAAGGGGCTTCTACCTGAGGAGAATATTTTCAAACTACCCGATAGTGGTCTATAGGATTAACCGAACAAAACGGCCCCAACAGTGTTCAATATTTTTTTTCGTCGTTCTCACAAATATTGAATTTGCCATTGACCGAACTTTCCTGATGACTTAATGGTTTCTATAATCCAGGATGCCACGAAAGAATAATTAGGTCTTGCTTCAGTTTTAAAACCCATTATTTTGTTAGAGACATAATATTATATAGAACCAAACTATTTTATTTTCTAATAAATGAGTTGTCATTAAGAAGACTTTGAAAACTGCATGCAATTGAAATTAATCAATTTGAAGGATTGGTCTAACAGGAGAGCAAAAGTCATCAGATCAGCATTGGCTGCTATATAGATACTTATAGAGATATTTCTCAAATATCTTGTGGATCCATGAAATCGAAGCTATTTCTCTCTGGCGAAGGCCATATCCCGAATACATTGTCAAAAATCACCAAACCTGGTAGTGTGACATTGCCACTGACGCGAGCCTGCTTCATTGCAGAGATGGCCAATAGATTGCTCAGATATTTGCGTCTATTGTTATGGAAAAGGTGTCTTCAATATTGATTTCCTCACATCAATATTTTTATTTATATTCATTATAGCGTTGAATCGTCTTAGAATCCTCTATTTTTTTCACTCCTGGTTTTAAAACTTATTTTTTAGTTATTACAAATAGAAATGCGTTGGCGCAAGAAGTGAACACGTATGGCAGGAGTCAACAAAGAGAAGATATTAAGGCCACATCACCTTCAAGGAAATAAATAGATTGACTATCTTAAAAATTAATTGTCTGGTTATTTACATATTTACTGTTTGTAGATGATTCAAAATTGCTTAGGAAAAATATACTTAAAGCGAGTAATGAAAAGTAATTTTTGGTGAACCTTCTGCAGCAATATCTATGGATATTAACCGTCGCTCTAAACTGAATTCGAACATAAGATTCTTAAAGTCATGGGTCGATCGATATACATGGTGGTTCATAAGCCCTGAAAACCTTTTTTCAAATTAAAAATTAAAAGGCAAACTAGAATAAAAAGCTGTATTTTATTTTATATTGAAGATAGAGGTTGCCTGGCCGGCATTCATATTTCTGTAAAAAATAGACACTTCGGCCAGTGACGAAGACAAAAAAATTAAAGAAACGTTGTAAAAAGAAACGTTGAAACGTATATTAAGCTTTAATCTATTACCTAAACTAAAATATCGTTTTTTTTTATTATACGAGTTTGCCTTTTTAATCTTTAATAAAAAAAAAAAAAGATTCGGCACCTATGGGCCACCCTGTATAAGCTATCTTTTTTTTTTTTTTTCATTTTATTAATCAACCAGCGCAATATTGAAATATTTGCGCCTGATACAGAGGAAACAAACCAACAACAATCAAATTAAAACTAAGGGTTACATTTATTGGAAATATTAACGAATGACTCGTTAAAGCAGAGTGCCAATTGATTTATTGGTTATACAAGTTTAGAGAAAATCAAAAGAGGGATAGAATGACAGTTGTAATCAGCCAGCAGCAGGCAGGAAGGAAGGAGGGTTAAGTAGTGACGTCACATATGGTAGCAGGTGGCGCCGCCGCAGTGTACATGTGCCAAAGGTCGACTTGGGATGAAACAGCGACTCTATAAATTTCACATTTCTAACACTCCCTCTTGAAATTTATAACGTTCAAGTTTTCTAGGAGCCGCCTGAAGTGTTTCGGTCCCAAAGGTTTCGTCAGGAGGTCAGCCGTCTGCTGAAGAGTGCTGACATATCTTGTGATCAGCTCACCATCTTCCTGTTTAGTACGAATGTAGTGATATCGTATATCAATGTGCTTCGTTCTCTTATGGAACTCGGGATTCTGCACTAGCTTTATGGCTGCTTGATTATCTATGTTGAGTACTGTGGGTCTGTCCATCTTAATCCCGATATCCTTAAGAAGTCTGCGTAGCCAGACCATTTCTTTAGTAGCAGCACAGGCAGCAATATATTCACTTTCTGTTGTCGAGAGGGCAACTGTCGATTGCTTTTGGCTTGACCATGAAACAGCACCATGGTTTAACATGAAGATGTAACCTGTAGTACTTTTCCTTGAATCAATGTCCCTAGCATAATCGCTATCTGAGTAACCTGTTAACTCTTGATGGCTAGCGTACAATATTCCTAATTGTGGTGTTGCTTTCAAGTAGCGAAATACATTTTTAATTGCTGTCCAGTGTGTCTGTCCTGGGTTGTCAATGTATTTACTTAACTGTGATGTTGCAAAAGCTATGTCCGGTCTAGAAACAGAAGAGGCAAACATTAGTGAGCTTACGGCTTCTCTGTAAGGAAATTTTAGTGAATATCCATTTTTATCTAAGTCTGGGCAATCAGCTTTAGTTAGGACTGTACTCGGGTCCATGGGTACTGCTGCGGGTTTGCAATCAATCATGTTGAATTTATCTAAAATCTTGTTTATGTATGAAGATTGGTGGATATAGATCTTCGATCTATCCTCTGATTGTTCAATCTGAAGTCCTACGAAATAATCTGCATCTCTAGACGTTATATTGAACTCGTGAGATAGTTCCTGGACGATAGAATCGATATCGTCCTTGTTCCGAGACATGAGAAGTCCATCATCGACGTAAAGAGCAAGGATCATTTGAGTGTCGTTAATAGTTCCGGTGAAAACACATTGATCTGCATTAGATTGGAAAAAATTGTGTTTCTCTAAGAAGGATTTAAACTTCCTATTCCAATTTCTGGACTATTGTTTCAGTCCATATAGACTCTTTTGTAGTTTACAAACAAAATTGTGTCCTTGAGAGAAACCTTCTGGTTGTTCTAAGTATATGACTTCGTCTAGGTCACCATATAAAAATGCAGTCTTTACGTCAAATTGTTTTAAGAACATTCTTTCTGATGCCGCGTTTGCTAGTAACACTCGAAGTGAATCATATCTGACAACAGGACTGAAGGTGTCGAAATAGTCTACGTTCTTACTTTGTGTGTAACCCTTAGCTACAAGTCTAGCCTTAAATTTAGGTGCCGTAGAGTTGGGATGGGATTTTAGCTTATAAACCCATTTACTTCCTATTGGCTTATATCCGTCTGGTAGGGTTTCGAGTGACCATGTGTTATTAGATTCTAACGCTTTTATTTCTTCTTTCATTGCATCCAACCATTTTTCGGCATTTGGACTTTCCATAGCATCTTTATAGGTTGAAGGCTCATCGACAAAATGGTAGTAACAAGAATCTGCTTTATTTTTAGATCGAGTTATCATCGGGAGGATAGCCGGCGGCGTGGGAAATTGTAGCGTTGTAGGTGATTCATCCTCGGTCGGTGGTGCCGGCGGGTTAAAGTCAATGTTTATTGGGATGAGGTTTTCTACCTCTAGTTCGTAATGTTGGAGTTTTGTCTCGTTAAAATTTGTCTCTCAACTGTAAGCTAACCTAACCTAGAAAATTATGAATATCAATGTCCTTAAATTTTCTTTGCCTCAGCACCCAGTACCACTGCAAAGATAATTTGATAGGACAATTCACTAATTAGAGCGACAAAAAATATATAGGACGTTCAACTCATGAAAGTAACAAACTGATCATTGGAAACACTTCCTCCACTAATAAGATCGCCTAATCCGGGTGCGGCAAATCTATCTTATTGACTGACCATCTCTCCTCTTACATACTCCAGACACAACAGCTACTCTCCACCACCAGTGCAAGAACTTCATCCTGCTTGTCTACTGTAGGTAACACACATTAGTCCCAGATGGATTTCCCATTGAAATAGTGTCAGATAATGGTCTTCAATTTGTAAGCAAAGATACTGAGCAATTTTTTATGAAATCAGGTATAAAACATATAAGAGTGTTACCATATTATCCTAAAAGCAATGGAAAAATTGAACGTTTCCACAGATATTTAAAAAAGCAACTTATTTCAGTAAAATTGCAAGGAAAGGATTGGAAAGAAGAACTTCAATGTGTTCTAATGGCATACAGGTCGACTCCACACCCTTCTACTGGGAAAACACCAGCATTATTGCTTTTTTCCAGGGAAATTAGAAATAAGCTCAATGATATAAATGACAATGATTCTCTTATGGATAAAGAAGTGATGGAGCATAATCAAGCCTATATTTATTGCGTATGATATTGTTTTTTACAGCACAATACAACAATGTTGGCAAGTTTCTCTAGAGTGGAATGTCGAGGTGACGAATCCACTCCAGGGCCTCCTCTGTGCACCGGTGGATATCCCCAAGTGTTCCCTGGAAGAATCTTCGAGGACAGTCCCTTAGGATATGGTGCATTGTTTGTATTTGTCCACAGTCGCAGTTCTGGTCTGGACTCATGTTCCACTTATTTAGTAGGTAGTTGCATCTACCAGTAGAGGTCCTGATTCTATTGAGGGTTGACCAGGTCCTCCTAGGTAGGTTGTAGCCGGGAGGTTTGGTGTTAGGGTCCTCCACCAGGTCTTTGTTGGCGATGGCAAGATTGCTCCATCGGTTTCTCCACTCTTCTTTAAGATCTACATTTTCATCGGCCACCCATACAGGATTCCTTGAATGAAGAAATATGCTGATAGCAAGAATAAGGCCTTGCCTCATGACTTCAAGAAAGGTAATATTGTTTATGTCGCAAACACTGAAATGAAAAGCAAGTTGACACCAAATTATGACAACCAAAGATTTATCATTCTAGTGACTATATCTCCAAATTCATTCAAGTTAGTCAATCCTGAGACAGGTAGCTTTATCATTAGGAATGCAAAGCATTCAAGACATGCCAATGTTTTACAAGATTTTAACAAAGGAATTGATTTGAATACCACTTTGATTAAGACTCCAGAAATTAGAATGGAACTTCCTAGTACTTCAAGGTATCTACCAGAACAAGAAGCAACCTTAGAAGATATTGTACCAGAAGAGCAGATTGCTATATCTGATATGGACTGTTTATACCCAAATGAATCACCTAATGAGAATGAAAACAAGACTGTCATCACTAGAAGTGGAAGACAAATACATGTTCCTTCTAGATTCAAGGACATGATTAGATACTAACTAAACAAGGGAGGAATATGTAGAATAGTGTGAAATATATAAGTGATGTGAATATAAGAAAATGGAATTAAGAACAATAGACTGACGGTGTTTTGTAAACATATAATTAATCTTTACTAAGTTTAAATGTGTGTGATAAATAAATAATTATAATTAAATAATAAATATATAAGTTGTAGTTTATAAAAGATAAACAACACTACACGGTGAAGATGAAGAAATGGAATCTGGAAATCAAGAAAAGTTTTGCAATCACCAATCATCAACGCATCCAAATATAGATTCAGACCTCTTCACAAGAGATTATAAAGGACGCCGAAGAATTTCATGACTATTTCCAGATTTTCCAATCCCCGAAGCCATAGGATCATATGTACATAAAATATTTCTCTTTACAGTACCATTCAAATAATTTATTTATTCCCCTATAATAAAAATGATATTATATATATTTGGTTAATATTATCATATTTACTTTATTTCCGCAACATACATCACACAAGGGCAATTTCTAAAAAGAACCTGGGGAAGAGGTCATGTCTCAGTGTAGCAGACAATCCGTACCATTTACAAATTCCTTCTTCACTCGAGTAATGAAATGAAGCATTCATATAGATCACACACATGTGATTCTCCGTGATATAGGTATACTTTAGGAATATATGACTTTTCCTATTTCCATACCTCCACCATAAAGAAATAAAAGCTGGATAGGCGTTATATCATATTTTAAATGACGCTACTTCATCTTTTAAATAGCTATTATATTGTACTTTAGTTTCTAGGTTTTATATTGGTTTATTCCCATAATATCTCATAGAGAACCATCCCCAGATATTCAATGCTTCAAAGCTATAACTGAATTAAGCGATGTGAACATAAAGAAAATACGAATTTTTAAATAATTTCAGAATTATCATCATATACTTATTTCCTGCTATAAGGCTCTTTCAATTTAGCTGTTTGTTTTTTATTCCTGACCAAGCTAGAGGATCAGAGATTATTTGCTTTAAATTCGATTCGGTTCTTTATATCTTATCAATATTAAATTATATTATTATCAAAAGCTCCCCAAAATTCAAGTCTAAATCATTCTAAAATAAAAATGAAATTAAACACTTTTTCTGAGACAATAAAGTGATTATTAAAAGGTCGACTTGGGATGAAGCAGCGACTCTATAAATTTCACAATTCTAACAACATTTACATGTATTATTCGACAAAGTTCATAAAATTATATGACAAAGTGGCAGATGTAAGAGAGCTAAATGATTAAGATCAGGGAAGAAACGATGTCTCACTTCTGCAAAGTTCGGACAGTCGTAGATAAGGTGAGAAATTTGGTATGAGCTATCTTCATTATCGATTGTGTGTTTAATTTTTAATAGATATGTACATTTACTTCAAAGAAATACGTGATAGTTTCACCGAGTAGGAAATTGCAGAAAATCTATATAATAGTTTTACGTTATCAACAATGTTTCTTCGATTATTTTTGAATCCCTAAAATGCCCGTAGGAATCTATAGTCTTCTGTCTTCGAAACACTGTATAATATTTCATATCAAAAAGTATCAAAAGGAAAATTGACCTATCTGCAAAGTCTATATATATTACATGGCAAGGTGTTTGTTGTTGTTGTGTCCAATGAAGAGCCTCAGATGTCCCCGTGCATCTCTATCACAGCAGTCACAATGTCCACTATCTGATATCTAGTTGTTGTTGTCGTGTCCAATAAAGAGCCTCAGATGTCCTCATGCATCTCTATCACAGCATGTTCTTCATTGGAAAATAGGTGCCGTTTCCATGTTAGTCAACTTGGGCCAGAATTCGGTCGAATATTTCAAGGGACCAGGGAACACCAGCGAGACATGCCAAGATGAACATAAGGAAACTTTTAGGAGAACGAATATCATTAATTTTTTGAAGATTCTAGTCAATTTGAGGTGCTTTTATATTCTTGACCCACAAAAATCCATCATAACCCTATTCCAAATTTCTCAAAATATCCTCGAATTACAAAATGTAAAGGAAATAAACAATAGGGATTAAAAATGTGATAAAAGGCAAATTTCAAATCCGTCTAATAGCTATAAAATAACATTTCTAATATCATATTGTAATGTAGACAATTCCCTATGCTAAAATATATATTTTTTTCAATATTCAAACAGAAATTCATCTTAAAATAATAAAAATAAATTTACATTTCCAAAAAGAACTAAATAAAACGAATTTTAAAAATAAAGTCAAAATTCAATTATATGCAGATTTCTGTTAGATTTATTATTTCGTATGATGGATACAAAAACAACGATAATTATTCACTATTTGAATGTGTGTGTTAACTTTAAATATCTAACTTACATTAAAAAAGCAACCAAAATACTTGATTTATTTCATTAATGGAAAAATATTTCAGCATCGACGTCAGAATTTACCATAAACCTCAACAACACTAAATCTATCAAAACAAAACTAAAACTAAACACAAAGTATGTTTATTATACCCCGAAACAATAAAGAATCAAACGATTACATAAAAAATTAGCAGAAGAAAGGGTAAAGTTTGGCGTCTGCTCCGCTAGGAGGAACTTGTAGTTGCGGCCGCGACCGCTAGGAGGCGTGGCGGGGTTAACAAACGGAGTTGATTGGGCGGTTGATACGCTAGCAGACGAACAGTCCTGGCTCGACCTTGGTCCGTTCCAGTCATCTTCTGCCCCAGGTAATGACCGGTTACGGAATGTCTTTGTCCCTTACACCCCAACTGGTACTTTACCATCTTAACTAGCACTGAAACATTAGCATTTTCTCTCTTTACAAATCAATACTAGCAATAGATACATCTTTTATAAATAATCCATGCAATTGTTTTTTTTTTTAATCATAACACACGGTTGTTTTCTAAAACTTATACTCATTAGATTTATTCAGGATTATAATATTTTTATTCATATGCATGCCAAATTCGCATATTCTTAAAATAATCTGTGCAGTTAAAATCAAAAGAGTCTTCTATGTAAAACTACTTTGCTTTAAATTATTAAAAGAATTTTATCTGAAATTTTATTTATAGAAGGACTTTATTGATAATTTCTATTGAATATCATCTTGGTTTTCATTTCTACTCTCTAGTTTACATTTTAGGAAGATAAGTTAAGTTATATAGTAATAGAAATGTGTGATAGAATTCTGAGGACACACAGCTGCATTTCTCTAACTCTTTCTTGTTATCTCACATTGTCATTTATAATATTGTCACGTAGAAAATTATGAAAGACAAACTTCAGGAGGACACGACAATTTAAGTCACGAACAACATAAATTTTTTAATATTTTAGAGAGGCATTGAGGTTTGCAGAGTAGGAAAATATAAATATCAAAATTAATAATCTATATTCCTAAGGTAACGCTATGATATCATTATTAGATGTATAATTGAATTGATATCTTATCCCGATGAAATCCTCATTTCCACGGCCTTTCAGTGAATACCCAACACCCTATTCAGGTGTAAGATGTAAGTGGAATGACGTTTTTAAAGTTCCAATTTTTCGAGAGAGCTTTAATGATATTCACTGAAAGATCGTGAAAATAAGCTTTCCACCAAGCTAAGGTCTGTTTTTGAGTATATCAGGGGAATTCCAGGGTCGGAAAATCTTCATTCTTAGAGTTATGGATTTATGCAGTTTGAATTTTTTTAGAATATAGAGTTGCTTTCGATTTACAAGTCCACGTGTACAATACAAAGCTCGTGTAGTCTTGAACTATCGCTTCTTTCTTCTTGTAAATCAGCAGCTTCAATATTTGTTATATAGATTGTTTTATTGGTTATGACTTATCAATTTTTTTACATTTTATTAATCAACCCGGCTCGATATTGAAATATTTGCGCCTATTACAGAGTAAACAAACAGAACAACAAACATAATAGAACTTAGAATTAAATATTTACAAATTTACATGCATTATCAAATGAGAAGCAGTTTTACTAACATGTGAAAGTTTGTCTTAATGAATAGTGTTTTGTTTGTTCGAATATTTTCCCGTGTGTACTGTTGCAAATCAGCCCGATGAAGAGCCCTGCTCGAGAGTTCGCCTTTTAAAAAAAGTGACTTATTGAAAATTAATTTGCAAACTCTTATAGAGTTATTATTATTATACATTTGTAAATGATTCTTCGTCACTCGTTCAAATTTTGTACAAGTCCAACTCCATCAGTGTGGAGACAAGTAACTATACGCAGTTCTAAACCTTGTCTTCTTCTTCTTTCTCATCTCCACTCAATCATATTAGGGTATCAAGCTTGTAGAGCTTCGTGAAGTAGAATGCGTCTTCCCATGTCATTAAGACTGGGAGCACTACTCAGTAGCAGGCCGACTTAGCTCCAATATGAAATGTCCGCCTCGACACGAGATACAGACACCATGTGCAGCCGCTCCTAACATGGAGAACAGACGCTGCGCATCCTGTATCCCTGGATTAGGAGACCTTACAGGGAACTTTCAGCTGGGCCAGCTGAGTCCAGTTTTTTACTGAGATTGTTACTGCTCCTTTTCCTTCTTTTTCATCCGGGCCTGGGGCTGGCAAAACGTGTGAAGCCTAACCCTAATCTTACATTTAGAACTGTTAATTTATCATCATTACCAGCATTATTTTTTACTAATTTATGACTTATTTCAACAAATATCAATGTAATTCTATAAAAATAAGATGGTAGGATAAGGCTATCATTGGAAAACAAAGGTGTAAACTGGCGAAACCGCTTGGAGAGTTAAACACTGATGACATTTGTTATCTCATTACATTAAAGAATTAAGAGAAGGTGTCCATTTTTTGTCACAATATATTTTCATCTCTACAGAGCGCTTTGACAAAATGTCTAAATGGTAGTTTGTGCCGTTAGATGACAACATCGGCAACAGTAAATAAGATTAATTTAGTTTACAGGCGATAGATGTCGTTGTAAACCCAAGTATCGAGTGTTATCTACGAAAATTTAGAATATTTTTCAAACACATTTCAAAACTTTGTTCATTATATGGAATTTTTAGAGGAGTGGTAAACGTCAAATTTCAGCAGCGACCTGGAATCGAATCCCAGATTGGGCATTTTTTCTGCTTCATTGACTAGATTATTCCACAAGTCCAACCCCACTAGTGAGTACAAATAACCAAACGGGGTTCTGGAAAATTGTATGTAGAAATTTTATCGACTGATTTTTACTTTATCCTAAGAAATCGTGGTACAGATCATGATAATTATGGTGGGTAGTTAGCGACTACTATTATTGGCCTTCGTCAGCCTAGGACGGACTTTATCCAATCTAATGGAATCTTTACAATCCGCAAAAGAGATGTTTAGCTGGAATAGTGGCTAGGCCAAATCTATGGCCAGAATATAGATGAAAATCTTGACGGGAGGATAATGACATATAACAGCACAGGACCCCTCTTCATTCAAAATAAACGTACAAACTAGACGCCATCTATTGACCGTCGCCGCAAATTAGCGACCTCGGATCGGTTACAAATCCACAACACCAGCTTTGGAAAACTGAGAACCGTCCACCTAGAGACCATGGTTTCGGGCTAGTAGACCTCGTCAGACTAGAGCGGACTTTATTCCAAGAGATTCACAATGGACCTAATGGAATCTTCACAATCTGCCAAAGAGGTGTTTAGCTATCAAAGTGGGTAGGCCAAATCTATGGCCAAAATATAGATGGAAATATTACCGGATGGAAATTGATCTATAACAGCACAGAATCCTCTCCATTCAAAATAAACTTCCAAACTAGACACCATCTATTGACAGTCGCCGTAAACAATCGGCCACGGGTCGGTTATAAAACCACGACAAGAGGCCGCTAGTTTGCGGCACTGCTCAATAGATATGTATCAAGATGATCTATTGAAGTGAGGTAGGTGATAGAACTGAAGGTATCTACGTAACGTTTATTCCACTTTACTCCCAATAAATCAGCTGAGCTGACCATCTATCAAACCTTCAATCTCTACTGTTATTAATAACATTCACGTTAGATTACCAAAACGGGAGCTTGGTCAAATTGATCCTAAAATTAACCCCAAAAATTGCCTCGGTACCCCTTTATCAGAGTGTTGCCAAGCTTATTTTAATCATATTAAATTTTTATCACAGAAGGAATTTTATAGTGTGTATTAAAAATGGAGGAATATGTGTTATATATTCTATATAAATAATAGAGTGTTAAAAATTGCTCGTGAAATATGATCTTAAAATATTAATACACTCTTTTATTTATTTGGAAAATATTGCAGCGTGTTGTACTTTGGGAGGGTTACTTTTATTGCATTAGGATATTTTGGAGTCAGACGGATATTAATGAAATATTTCTCGAATACGGTACGGTGTCTTTATCAATATTAATTTAGCATAAGGTTGGACAACTATCTGCACAAAGTGAATCTATTTTGTGTGGTGTTTTCAAATTAAAAATTAATATATATTTATTACTGCCTTCCAAGTTTATCTCTATAGCTTGCTTGATTGGCAAAACCAATAATTCATCTTGATTGTCGATATATAAGCAGAAGAAGTCAGAATATAATTGTAACATACTTTGCATTTATTTATGTAAAATATTTAATTATTCTTTGATTTTTCTTCATGTACTTTTTCTTTTGGTAATTTTGCATAGGGTTTGTTTTGTTTATATATTTTGATTAACCTTGTTGTAATTAAATCAAATATTAAAACAAAAAGTATTGTGACTATCCCTTATTTCTAAATAGGAAACGTTACAATAATATTAAAATGGAATGGTGAATAAAACGAGGGAAAATGTTGGAAGGGTTCAGGGTTCATCACAAATTAAACATGCCCCCCCCCCCCCCCAATATTTTCCATTGCAGCAAGGGTAGTTATATTTTATCTACAATTTAGAGCAAACTACACAAAATAGTTCCATTTATTGGTTGACAAGTAATTGTCTTGATATAAACACTGTCCCTAGCTTGTTTAATTATTACAATATAAGATTCCTACAAAAATGGAACACGTCTTCATGTCTCATCTAGAGGTGGCCTCTCGGTAGGTAGGCTTATGGCACAGGTCAAACCAATCTCTAATGTCATAAAGATGGCTTCTCGATAGGTAGGCTTATGGCACAGGCCAAGCCAATCTCTAATGTCATAAAGGTGGCTTCTCGGTAGGTAGGTTTATGGCACAGGCCAAGTCAATCTTTGATGTCATAAAGGTGGCCTCTCGGTCAGTGTTGGCTTATGGCACAGGCCAAGTCAATCTTTGTTGTCATAAAGGTGGCCTCTCGGTCAGTTTGCTTATGTCACAGGCCAAGTCAATCTTTGATGTCATAAAGGTGGCCTCTCGTTTGACGTTGGCTTATGACACAGGCCAAGTCAATCTTTGATGTCAAAGTTAGTCTCTCGATGTAGGTTGGCTTATACCAGGTCAAGCCATCTTTGATGTCATATATTCGGTCTCTTATTGAAAGTGAGCCTTATAAGTAGTATAATTGTATTGTCTACTTCTATTTAGGTTTTTATTTTTAAAAGTCAAAATGCTGTTTTATAAGAATGAGCGAAAAGGCATCTACTCCTTTTAATAAAGACATTAAAACAATACATTTAAAAAATAAATAAATATAAATGTTTTTTCTCACTTATACACCTATAATACAGACACTCAGTCGTAAATCATATGTCACAACAATGAAAATAAATATGCTCTGTTCACATAGATAGTCCACACCTCTCCTATCAAAGGCTTTGTCACCAAAACGAGACCGCTAGTTTGTAGAGACGGTCAATAGATGGCGCTTCCGTTTTAGCATTTATTTTGAAGAGGAAGTGACTTTCTTTTTATAGATCAAAATGTCCTAATGGCAATATTTTCAACCATATATAATCTAAAATTATGGTAAGATATTATATTCATGTACTTAAAAGGGCCATCTCTCCCTTTAAAGATGCATTAAAACATTTGTTTTCATCCCTGTGCGTAATGTACAGGTGGTGATAAAAGAATGACTCACAACACCAGCCTTCACAAATTCAGACATAGGCCAAGCTGTATATCATGGTTTCGGGCTATGGCCCTTATCAGTACAGAAAGGGTTTTGATTTCGTAACATTTTACAAGAGAATTGAATGACCCACAACACCAGTTTTCACAAATTCAGACATAAGCCAAGCTGTATATCATGGTTTCGGGCTATGTCCCTTATCAGTACAGAAACGGTTTTGATTTCGTAACATTTAACAAGGGAATTGAATGACCCACAACACCAGTTTTCAAAAATTCAGACATAAGCCAATCTGTATATCTGGGTTCGGGCTATGGCCCTCATCAATACAGAAAGGGTTTTGATTTCGTAACATTTAACAAGAGAATTGAATGAAATTGGTCGAAACAAAAAAAAAGTGTGTAAGCTGGAGAAGTAGCAAGGGACGATTTTCAGAACCAGAATACAACAAAGTTGCGTGAGGATAGTATTCATATACCAAAAATGACATCTTTAATGATGCATTAAATGGTTGATACAGGTTGGCTTTTGTATGAACTTGGAAAACCTGGTGATATGACACATGCTTTATTACCACCATTACGTTCTGTACTCGGTGTATAAGCAAATCCATTGTTTTAGTGGATATTTAAAGAGAGAGGTGCCTCATTTGGTGGTATATAATTACTATCCTGCCTCACACCACTTCATCTTGAAAATCTATATATTTATAATAAAAACATTTAAAAAATAATTTTTAATTTTTAAAAGAAGGCTATATTTTTAAAAAGAAAAATACGTATAATTGAAGTTTAATGTTCAAATTTTATACAGTAGAACCTCTCTTTAGCGGACATCCCGCTAGCGGACACCTCTCCACAAAGGACAGTTTTCATTTGCAAAATTACCATTTTTACTATTTAGCAATTCTCCGGTAAGAGGGCACCTCTCCCTAAAGGACACTTTGGCTCTGCAATTAGGTTTTGTCCCTTACATGGAGGTTCTACTGTAATTGTTTTCTAATATATATTATTGGTATTATCTATATAGATGTTGAGGCGTGATGTATAAATTTGAGTAGTTTCCTTAATATATCAAATTTAAATATTTATATGCTATCTGCAAATGATAATATATATCTGGAGTCACATTATGCAAATACTAGAAGTGATTCTTTGCAACCACGCCTCGTTATAACGACCACGTCGTTTTAGCGACCTCTGTTCACAAGTAACATTTCTGAGTCTTACAAACAATATCTTAACTAACAAACAACACCTCCAATCCGAACAGCCTCTTTGAAATTGTGCTCTAATTATAAAACTTCCATAATAAATGATTCGAAATAGCGACCGTTATTATCTTAATTATCAAAACAAGTAACTCTGTTTTATGTAAATAATTATTCATCAAAAGTCAAGAATAAGTATTGTTTACTAGAATTATGTATGTTTATATAAAAGGACGTACCTGGATCTGTAAAGAAAAAAATATTTTTTTCTCAAAATATTTTGAGAGATTGCCCCCCCTTTATCAAATTTTAAAATTTCAAAATTAACTTTACTGTGCAATAAATTGATAAAGAGGGAGCATTCTCTCGAAATATTTTGAGATTTTTTTTCCAGAACCAGGTACATTCTTTTATATAAACTTATTTGATGGATCGCCTTTTGACTCAAACTATAATGTATAAATTGATTATTAAATATCTCATTGTAAAATACGCTTCATTTAAAAATCACATTCATCGATATTTATGTTTCAAGAAACAATTTCGACTGTATTTTAAAAAAACGCAAGAATATATATGTGTGTTCTAAATCGTATATATGCAAATATCTTTTAAATTTACTTCATTAAAGATCATATTGAGAACCACATTTTGGGTAATGATATCCAATAATACCTTTCGACTTCAGCTATAAAATAAAATATATGTTTATGTACTAAATCGTTTTATGCACAAATATTCTGAAATTTTCCATCTATGTTGAATATTAAAATGGGTGGAACTAAATTTATATAAAACGTGCATTTTATAGAAAATACTTAGTTTTTTTTCTAAATTTAAAAACGAGTTACAAAGAATAAATCAAACAAGGCACAATTGGTATTTTGAAAAATTATATTCAAATTCGAAAGGACATAATGTTTTTAAATAGAAATTACAAATATTCAAAAGCAGGTTTTCTAGTTTTAAATTTATGTTTTAAATTAAGAAAAATAACCTACTTTTTCAAATAGAGTAGATTTAAGTAAAAAACGTCTTCAGTAAAAAAAAAAACCAAACGATTTTTTTCGAACTTCAATTTAAATAGAGATCGTTTGGTATTGAAGCAGAACCAATAGTTGTGAAAAGAAAGTATAGATATCCGATATCCATTTGATGGCTTGTTTTTCTTAAAATTGAGAAAAAATGTCTGCATTTTTTTATATTTTAGAAATTATATTTGTGGTGGGGTAAAATATAAAAGTTATAATTTTATATATAATTTTTCAGGCCTTCTACATATATTCAATATTCATTTGATAGATTGTTTTTCCTCAAATATAGGAAAGATGAATGATTTCTTTCATTAAAATATGCATTTTCAGTGATATATATATATAATGAACATTCAAATTTTTATAATTAATTTGTTTTTCTTGTCTCTCCTTTTTAATAATTGTATTTATTTAATAAAATATACATATATATTAAAAATAAAAAAGGCATATCCTGACCAGGAGCACATGTGCTTTTCAGAAGGCAGAGCGCCATCTGGTGGAAAAGAAATCAACTATTCATTGATTTAGCCTTTTCCCTGATATTTGGCCAAACCAATTTCTTGATAAAGCAAGAAAAGCCATCCACGAACGCGTTTCGCGCTGTTGGCGCTCGTCAGTGTGGAGTAGGCTGTACCACTGCGACCAAAAATATTTTTGGTCCCAGTGGTTTCTTGAGAAACCAAGAAATGGGTATTTAAGGCCAAACTTACGTAAATACGCTTAACACATGAAAATACAATAGAAAAGCACATATGCTCCTGGTCAGGATATGCCTTTTTTGTTTTTAAAATCAACACCTGTCTTTTTATTTATTTATTTTTCTATTGTTTTTTCATACATATATATTAATACTAAGCAATAACCTGCCATTTATATATATAAAATGAAAGGATTTAAAAGCACGAATGTTTCCTTTATACACAATACAAACTTCTACTGTCCTTACTTCGATGAAAAAATATATTGGGAGGGCTTGGCTTATCAGTGGTGAACCCTCCCAGCGGTTTCGCCAATATAATGGCTGCGTATAACTGGTCTAACTGGCCTTGTGTTTATTGTTTGCGGAAGAGCATTGCTCGATGCAAATATTTGAATGTAATTCTACTATCCTATAAGCTTATGGCCATAGTTTTCTTGAAACCCATTTCTGAGGTTTTACCCTTCAGTGCTGCGTATAGGGGCGGAATCGTCCAATACAGTATTAGAGCTCTGAGAAGTGGTCTGGTGGATTAAATGGTGAAACTTAAGGAAGGGTTCACCACTGATGACCCAAGCCCCCTCAATATATATTTTTTTCATCGCAGTAAGGACAGTAGAATTTTGTATTGTGTATAAAAGAAACATTCGTGCTTTTAAATCCTTTCATTATATATATATATATATACATATATATATATGTAACATTTTGCCTAATGTTTTTTAAAAATATTTTTGTTGTTAATTAAGTAGAATATATCTATTTTATTTTTAAAATAATATCATGTTTCTTTTTTATTTTTTGTAAATTTTAACTTATAAAATTGCATTAAAGCCCTATGCTATCGCTATGTAAAATGGTTTCCACTCTTTTTTCCCTTCGAGAAAGTTCAACGAAGATGTTTTCTTGGAATTTTGAAAGGCTGTACATACACTGGTGTCCAAAAAATAAGAAACTTAACCAATATTGAAATTTCTCAAAAGCTAATTTATTAACTAATATAAAATTTATTATACAAATAGTTTAAACTATGGAGAATTTGACTAGCTATATGAAAATAAAAAAAATATTTGAAATTATGAAATATGCAAATTATTACCAACATACCCAAAGCTAAAGTTCCAGATCTTGAAGAAATAAGATATCAATAGGGAGTATGATCACCTCTAACAGCTATCAAGGTCTCACAGCGAGCCCTCATACTGTTTACCAGGCTTTGGAGGAGGTTCAGGGGTAGTAAACCCCACTCCTCCAATAGAGCAGTTCTTAGCTCAACGAGGGTTCTGGGAGAGGGGTGACGAGCTCCAATACGCCTCCCTAGAGCATCCCACACATGCTCTATTGGATTCAGGTCCGGAGATCTGGCTGGCCAATCCATCCTTCGAATATTCTTACTCTGGAGATATTCATTGACTAGCCTAGCCCTATGCGGACGAGCATTATCGTCCATTAAAATCAAATTGTGACCAATTTGATCTCTATAAGGTCTTAAATAGGGCTCAAGGATCTCGTCCCTGTACCTTTGGGCAGTTGAAGTGCCCCCAGAAAAAATGTGGAGGGGTGTGCGTCTGCTAGGACTGATGCCAACCCAGACTAAGAGACTGCCCCCTCTAAAACTGTCTATTTCCCTGATGTTACTGTGATGATAGCGGGTTCCAGGCTCCCTCCAGATGAAAACTCGTCGAGAATCTGTGTTTAAAATAAATCTTGACTCGTCACTGAAGAGAACATTGACCCACTGATCATGAAGTCCAGGCGTGATGTTCCAAGCATCAATTCAAGCTGGCTCTCCCCTGTGAGCAGAGTTTAAAGGGATACAGACCATTGGTCGTCTTGCATAAAGAGCACCTTCGTGAAGCCTTCGGTAAACAGTTTGTCTTGAAATTCACGTTCCAGTAGCACTTGAGAGTTCATTAGAGAGTTGAATAGCTGTCATCTCCCTATGGCGCTTGGCAGTTACGATCAGATAACGGTATTCAGAGGTAGCTGTTTATCTTTTTCTACCAGAACCTTCTTTTCTTTTGATGGTTCCTGTCTCAATGAACTGTTTCCATATTTTGCTGACCACAGATTTATTCACATTTAGCCATTTTGCTACTTCAACTTGTGATTGCCCTGCCTCCATTCTTCCAACAGTTCTCCATTTTAAATCATCTGCTAAATTTTTTCGTAAACTCATAATTAACTAAGTATTAAATAAAATTATAATTGGACAATTCTTAGATAGGGTAAACGACACGCCAAATAGCACACTTATAAAGACAAGCAAAATTTTGCATATTTTCAATTTTATCGAATCGAATGGTTGCGATAAATAAATTCTACGACTTAAAATACCTTATTAAATTACTTTTTAGCTTTTAGCGTTGTATATTTTAAAACATATCATTAGAAAACAAAAGTTTCTTATTTTTTGGACACCAGTGTATAAGCCCCAGCCTTCCTGTCGTGGGGGCAGTCCGTTTTTCAACAGTCTACTTATCAGCACATGAGAGCGGCAATCGTGTTGTTCATTAAAAAAAAAAACGCTCCGAACGATATTTTTATTCTCAAACAATACTTCTTCAAGCGTTGTTGAATAGTTATCAGATTGGGACAAATATTGGTGTATGTGATGAACATGTATAGGGAAAAAAACGATTAAAATTTCAAAATAATTAATTGTTTTATTCCATATTTTTATCGTCACAATTTGAGAAAATCATTATGTCGTTGACCCCCACTGGCCTGGATGCAGCTGCCAAATTGCCTTCAACTGACGAGCTAAATAGTCTACATTCCGGGAAGGCTGCAATCGCTTTCCCATCACGTCCCAGATGTGTTCTATGGATGAGAGATCAGGCGACCTTGCTGACCACGGAAGAGTTCGGCAAGATTGAAGACAATCCATAGTAACACGTGCCGTATGTGGCCGGGCATTATCTTGTTGAAAATAAGCCCGTGGTGATGTGAGGGGAACGGCAACAAAACAGGCCGTAGGATGTCATTTACCTAGAATTGTGCTGACAGGGTGCCAGGAACGACTACCAATCTTGCTATCAAACGGAATGGCACCCCAGACCATAACGCCTTGTTTTGGAATTTTGTGGCAAGCCACACGATGCCCAGAACGTTTCTAGACACGTTTGCGACAGTCGTCAGGACACAGTAAGAAACGGGACCCGTCAATAAACTCTATACGTCCCCAGTCAGCGCAGTTGCAAGTTGATCGCTCCCGACACCTCGTATTGTAGTCGGACTTATCGGGTGTGAGGGGTAAGCATCTTAACGGTTTGAGAGTTCTTAGATTCTGCTCTCTGTTGATGGTAATTTTGGAAACTTGTATGCCAGTTACCCGTTGGATGGTACGAGATAACGTACTCGTAGATAACGTCGAATCCGGTGCTGCCTCAGCCTTTTTGACAATCACTTTGTTCGCCCGTGCTGTTGTGTCCCTTGGTCGACCGCTGCCGTCCTGGCGTTGCATTCTTCCGTTGTTGACCCACTCTTGTCAACATCGTCTAATAGACGCATCACGTCGACACAGATGTCGCGAGATTAGTCGATTTGACCAACCAGTCCTCTTTTAATCCAATGGCTCTTTGAAACTCTGACATATTCGCAATGAGCTCGATTCTTTCGGCGAGACATTGGTGCAGTAGAAAAAACTTACTGCAAAAAAATGACATTTAAAAAATCAACTTTCGCCTCGCCAAATATTGAATATAGAATACTCGTGCTGAATGCGCAGTTCAGATACCCTAGAGCTCTTGTTTTTTTTATAAATAGCATAACAAACTACAATCATTTACATATTTGGTCGAAACGTCTTTGTATACATATATATAATATCATAATGCATTAGCGCGCCATATGTTTTGAAAATTCGAAACTATTATAGACGCGTATGATACTTTTTAAAATTATACAATTTCTACTGCCCTTACTGATGAGCCAGAACCTCCCATTAATTTTTCCATTTCACTAAGGGCAGTAGAAATTGTTTAATCCTTAAAATAATAATACGCGTCTATAATAGTTCC
The DNA here is from genome assembly GCA_030710605.1 of Cordylochernes scorpioides. Classification (NCBI taxonomy): domain Eukaryota; kingdom Metazoa; phylum Arthropoda; class Arachnida; order Pseudoscorpiones; family Chernetidae; genus Cordylochernes; species Cordylochernes scorpioides. The sequence goes on along the minus strand of CP092869.1, from coordinate 45,937,661 downwards.
GAATTTTCATATATAATATCAGTATAAGATCCGTATGACAATATATATGATAATAAACTTGATGTATTAGCACAAATGGTTATTGGAAATTTGAATTATTTTGACGAGTGGAGTACTTTTGAATAAAACAATTTTCTACTTCTTTCTT
>CP092869.1:45912478-45937413 GCA_030710605.1 Cordylochernes scorpioides | reverse complement strand
GCCTAGAGGCATTCACATGGATAGCTAATAAAGCTGATGTGAAGGGCTAATTCATCAGCTGGAACCCAATAAAAGGAATAGTAAATAAGCGGATAACTATCATTAATCATAACCCTACCTTCGACTAGATTCTCCAAATGAAAAATGTACCAATTACATATCTTGGCAGCAAATTACCTTTCTAACTACATACCTCCATAATGGTGATGATATAACTCGATTATAGTCCATCTTGTCGGTTTATGATCGCCATATATAATAATACACGTGTTTATGGGGAAATCCCTATATAGGGCCAGAATGGGCGCCACCTGATGGTGATATATTAAACTATGGGCTTGGTTCTTTCTATTTATTTGGATCTCATAGTGTATTAGATATTCCATAGGTGTGTAGGTATAGCTTTACCAAAGTTGTTGTTTTAGCTATCCCATAGTTGTGGTTTTAGGTTTTTATAGTTGTGGTTTTAGTTTTTTCATAGATGTAGTTAAAGCTATCCCATACTTGTAGTTTCAGAAATACCATATTTTTGTTTTAGCTTTTTAATAGTTGTGGTTTTAGCTATTTCATAGTTGTTGTTTTAGCTATCCCATAGTTGTGGTTTTAGCTATTTCATAGTTGTGGTTTTAGCTATTTCATAGTTGTGGTTTTAGCTATTTCATAGTTGTGGTTTTAGCTATTTCATAGTTGTGGTTTTAGCTATTTCATAGTTGTGGTTTTAGCTATTTCATAGTTGTGGTTTTAGCTATCCCATAGTTGTAGTTTTAGCTATTTCATAGTTGTGGTTTTAGCTATCTCATAGTTGTGGTTTTAGCTATTTCATAGTTGTGGTTTTAGCTATTTCATAGTTGTGGTTTTAGCTATCTCATAGTTGTGGTTTTAGCTATTTCATAGTTGTTGTTTTAGCTATTTCATAGTTGTGGTTTTAGCTATTTCATAGTTGTGGTTTTAGCTATTTCATAGTTGTGGTTTTAGCTATCCCATAGTTGTGGTTTTAGCTATCCCATAGTTGTAGTTTTAGCTATTTCATAGTTGTGGTTTTAGCTATCTCATAGTTGTGGTTTTAGCTATTTCATAGTTGTTGTTTTAGCTATCCCATAATTGTAGTTTTAGCTATTTCATAGTTGTGGTTTTAGCTATCCCATAGTTGTAGTTTTAGCTATTTCATAGTTGTGGTTTTAGCTATCCCATAGTTGTAGTTTTAGCTATTTCATAGTTGTGGTTTTAGCTATCCCATAGTTGTGGTTTTAGCTATTTCATAGTTGTGGTTTTAGCTATTTCATAGTTGTGGTTTTAGCTATTTCATAGTTGTGGGTTTAGCTATTTCATAGTTGTGGTTTTAGCTATCCCATAGTTGTAGTTTTAGCTATTTCATAGTTGTGGTTTTAGCTATTTCATAGTTGTGGTTTTAGCTATTTCATAGTTGTGGTTTTAGCTATCCCATAGTTGTAGTTTTAGCTATTTCATAGTTGTGGTTTTAGCTATTTCATAGTTGTGGTTTTAGCTATCTCATAGTTATGGTTTTAGCTATACTAAAGTTATATGGGTTCCTATCACTATGTTATAGATTTACTCATTTTATTTAGTGTCAACTATAATTGCATATGAGTTTCTGCTTCTAGTTTTTACGAAATTTGATTTAGGGTGATTTCAAAGTGCCATCTACCAAATAGAATTCAAAATATATGTGCGGCTTTAATGCATATCAAGTATATTATTCAAAACTACAATTCTGCAACCCCCTTAGGGCTATGTTAGGAACATTAGATGATTGGGCTTAGCTCTTCAGCGGTGAACTCTCTCAGCTCTTCCAACTAATTTGAAGAATTCATCGCTGATGAGCTAAGCCCTCTCTCTATTTTTACAATATTAGGAGTAGGCATAAGTAGCATTTGATTATTTATTTCAGAAGAATCATTAATGTAAAAATGTAAACCTTAGTTGCTCTTAGAACCTTTTTACAAGTAATATTTGCTTATGTGCTGAAAAATGTAGATTATAGATTTTTAACTTTCGTTTTTAAATTAATCTATTTGCGTTACTAGTAATATATATCACAACAATAACCGCGAAATGTAAACCAATAAACCAACATAGTTACTGTACATGCTGCAAATACTGTGAATCCTGCATAGAAGCAGACTATGAAGCAGACTCATTTGCTTATGTGCTGAAAAATGTAGATTATAGATTTTTAACTTTCGTTTTTAAATTAATCTATTTGCGTTACTAGTATATATATCACAACAATAACCGCGAAATGTAAACCAATAAAGCAACATTTATTTATTTATTTATTATCACTTACAAAGCACGCGATATCCGTCTTGGATATTTGCATGCATACACAAGTTTGGGAGCTTATTTACAGTAATTATTAATATTATTTTAGTTATTATAATAGAAATTATTAACATATTTGTCAGTTATTTAACGATTTAATTACCCTATAATATGAATATTAGTGAACATCACAAATAAGAACAGATATTTAGAGCTATTTACAGCATATAACTATATACCAGTTATTACAGCCCAAGCTATCTATTACTAAAAACATTCTACAAAATCTATTAAAATTTATATACATATATCTATTATTAACTATTTGATTTAAACTATTTATATTTATTTGATTTTTAACTCTCAAGTCCTCTACAAGTCGACAGTCCGTTAGAATATGTACAGGATTTTCTTAATAAAGCAACATAGTTACTGTACATGCTGCAAATACTGTGAATCCTGCATAGAAGCAGACTACGAATAATTTGTTTACTGAAAGTACACTTCAGGTCTACACATGTAGAAATCAGTTCGAATTTTGTACTAACGAGTATGCCAGAGCCGAGTTATTTGCACTAACGAGTATGCCAGAGCCGAGTTATTTGCACTAACGAGTATGCCAGAGCCGAGTTATTTGCACTAACGAGTATGCCAGAGCCGAGTTATTTGCACTAACGAGCATGCCAGAGCCGAGTTATTTGCACTAACGAGTATGCCAGAGCCGAGTTATTTGCACTAACGAGTATGCCAGAGCCGAGTTATTTGCACTAACGAGTATGCCAGAGCCGAGTTATTTGCACTAACGAGTATGCCAGAGCCGAGTTATTTGCACTAACGAGCATGCCAGAGCCGAGTTATTTGCACTAACGAGTATGCCAGAGCCGAGTTATTTGCACTAACGAGTATGTCAGAGCCGAGTTATTTGCACTAACGAGTATGCCAGAGCCGAGTTATTTGCACTAACGAGTATGCCAGAGCCGAGTTATTTGCACTAACGAGTATGCCAGAGCCGAGGTATTTGCACCCAATGGTGGAGTTGGAATTTTACAAGAATCGGGATCCATTGAAGCCATTTTTACTTTTAAAAAATTCCTAAAGCAGGATTCGATCCTGGGTCGTGACTGTTGAAACTCAACTCGTTATACCACTCATCTACGCCACACATATATAGTAAGTTGAGTCAGCTAGTGTTGTATTAGTTTGTATTTATTCTAAAATCTTCTGTGTAAATAATTTGTGGCAATTTAATTTGGTTTGAAAACTAAAATTTTAATTTAAACTGATTATAGGTTTACCTTAATTTTCGTGGCATGATTTGGACTGAACAGTATTGGTACTTCTTCCAAGTGTCGAGATCTACACTTGGTAACGCTTACCCATTTTAATCCGTTCAAGCCGTTTAGTAGATCGTTGTCAGATGCTACATTTCTACCATTTACCGTCGAATTATTGAGGTTTAGTGATCAATACACTACTTAAAAAACCAAAAGATGAAAGACACTATTAGTATATGTAAAAAGATAACGGTCGCCTCTTTCGTCAAAATAGACGTCGAAAATAGATGCCATCTATTGACCTTCACCGCAAAATAGCGGCCTCGGGTCGGTGACAAAGCCACAACACCAGCTTTAGCAAACTGAGAAGCTATGGTTTCGGGCTAATGGCCCTCGTCAGCCTAGGGCGGACTTTATGCCATAAGATCGACAAGGGATCCTATGGCACATTTGTAAGTGCAAAGTCGAACTTCTCTTCACATGTGTAGACAGGTGGTGCACTTACAGTAAAAGCAGTCACCAACTTCTACCCACCATGATCATCATGGCCTGTACCACGTGTACTAGGGAAAAAAAAAAAAGCCTTCACTGGAGTTTACACAGAATACTCCTGAATTATAGAAACAACTATTTTCACAGAGGTGCGTCGAATATCAGTGAAGCTGAAATGTTGTAAGTAAAATATTCCATCTCTTATTAATGTTGTCATTACTAAACCCTGTGCTGGTCATCATAGATTACAGTGCTGTGTATATAAACAACCTGTTTAGAAATTCCATCTCTGTTTTTTTACATCTATTTAGAAATCTTTAGTTTCCCCACTTATAAGATATCATAAATAAATCTTGAAAGGCTCAAAGGCTCTCGAGAAGAGACGAATATATAGTGTATATTTTCCGGATAGGAATGTATCTCTACAATTTACATGTTAAACTATGCATTTTGTTAATTTTATTTTACGTCTAATGTGCAAATGCAGATCGGTGAATATAAGTTCCAACACCAACACTTTAAACTTAAAAAAAAAAAAAACCAACAGCCTTCATTACATGTTTTCGGACCTGGTCTCACTTATTTGTATATGAGACGTTACGATTTCTTAATCTGTAAAATGATAAGTGATTGTTATATAATGAATATAAACGATTGAAATATGTTTCAAAGAGATAATCTACAATTACAAAAGTTTCTCTCTACAAAGTTTCCTTATATATAAACACCAAGAATAAACCTAACCAATAGATTTAATAAATAATACATAGTTTTTAGAGTAAAAAGTAACGTCACAAATTATAAAATAATATTTAGAGGATATCTACAGATAGTTTCTCTATTTTCTTTTTTAAATAATCTCTTATAAATATTAAAAATGGTGAATATATATTAGAAAATATATTTGTTATATATTTGAGTGTATATGAACAGAGCGAAAATATCTTACATGAATGTTGTAACATTTTGATGATAAGAAATGATCGAGTTGATGACACCATCCACTTTGATGACAAGAAGCTCCAAAAATGGCGCAGTAATAGGGTACCAACGACTAGCTATTGAAGAATGGGAAATTTGACACCTAGTTCTTCACTCACGAACTGAAACCATCAAATCGGTTTCTAAATCTTAGGTAAATCCATCTCGAGCGTTATTTTGCGATTTTCGACTCTCAAAGAACCCGGTTTTTGTAGCTATTTTATATCTCTCTTTATGACAAACCGGCCTTCAGAATCGAATTTTTCTAGAGAGTTGACCATGCTCTTTTTGATCAAACTAAGACATTCTTATATTAGCTGAAGTTATCTACGGAACTGTTTTCTGGCATTTGAAACCTCATCTTGGAAAGCATCAAACCTAAATATACCAACAATGAATTTCCTCATCAGGAAAAACTAGGACTTCTCTCTCTTTGCTTGTAAAATTCTTAAATGGAATACCGAAACAGAATATTCTATCCTAAACGAAGTGAATATTCATCAAAAACTACGTCATCAAAATATTGTTCAATTTATTAATTTTTTTGTAGATAAAACTTGCGCTTGCATATTAATGGAACTTTGCGATATGAATCTTAAAACTTACTTAGTTGATAAATGCCCTCTAGATTTAAATATCAAAATACGATTATTACATCAAATAGGATTAGCATGCCTACATTACCAGGATCGAAAGATTGTTCATAGAGACTTAAAACCTGAAAATATCTTTATAAAGAACGGTGAGATTAAAGTTGGCGATTTTGGGTTAGCAAAGTTAATGCCTTCTGATAAACATATAGTAAATATTACTGATGGAGGAGTTGGCACTCTTAATTATATGGCACCAGAAGTAGTTAACAGTAGCTTTTATGGCTATAAATCTGACAGCTATTCTATTGGATTGATAAGCTATTATATGAACACTGAAAACACTATATGCGACTCTGGACTGAAAAGAAATATGGACGCTTTCATTGGTCCCGATAGAGAAATTCGAGATGGCCTTCTTCTCTCTCTCTCTCTCTCCATCGAAGACTTGTGTAATTGCAAACATTGCGGGGATCCAGCGGTAAAAGAACATATGTTATTGTGAGAAGCTTTGATGTTAATTTTGACAGGAGATGTGACCTTTATCTTTATGGATCAATATCCTCCTGGAAAACTCTCCATCCATTCTCTATGTAATATAAATTAATATGGCGCTCTTGTGAGGATGTTTTTACGATAATAAACACTTATTTAGCCAGAGAAGCGCAAGCCCGATAGATTCTGTAATTGCCTAGATACCTCTAATTATTTATATGATTTTTTTTTCTCGGAGGATATCATTATAGAACAATAAAGGTCAACTATCCCTTTAAAAAACGGAATCCCAGACGCCATCTAGTCTTGACGTTAATTTTGACGGGAGAGGTACCTTTATTTTTATTTAACTATTTAGTTAGTGTAACATCGTATTCTCGTTAAAATAGAATCAATATTTGATATGTTCTGCTGGTTTGTCACTGTAAGGTTCAGCTTTGATGAACCAGGCTAACTTGAATTTTTTTTCATTTTCTAGTTGGTAATTGTAAATACCTTTATATATTTTTAAATTATGCAAAATATTTTTTTCATATTTTTGCATAGAATAAATAGTTTCCATATGAAGCCGTAGAAATGATAGAGAGAGCAGAAGAAGAAAGTGACCAAGGTTGGCAGGGAGGCAGACGAAGACTCGCCAAGAATCCAGACGGGAATCAGACGAACTCCCCAGGGGGTCCTCCGCATAACTCGTTTGGTCTTCTTCACTTGTGACTCCAGGTTGTTGCCCTGCCTCGCGTGGGATAGCAGCTATCTTGCCTCAGCATGTTTGTTGGCATCAAATAATCACACAATAAACTATTTAAAATTCCATTGGCAATTTTTCTTTGAAAAAGGAAAGTCGCGATAATGACAATAATAGTATTTCTAGAGAATTTCCATTATACAGAGATTATTCATAATAAAATTGTGAAAAACCTTTAAATTTTGTAAATATTTCTTGTATGGTATAGGCGATGTTTTTTATTAAGCCCGATGAAGAGCTCTACTCTCTCTCTCTCTCTCTCTCTCTATTATCGCTTGAAAACTAACACTTTAAAATAAACTCATTGTGGGAAAATATTTTTCTAATTTTTAAATAGAGAGAGAGCGTATGTATATGTGAGAAACAGAATCTATAGAAAAGAATAATATTTCTTTGAGCATTTTTATTTATTAATAATTTTTATAGGGAATAATTTACCGTAGATTTAGGAATGTTATGTGTGGTTTAAAAATACACCTATCCCCCGATTTAAACGGTAGATACGTTCCTGAGAAAAACGTGTAAATCGGGGGATATAGGTGTACACAGAAATAAAAATAAAATGCATTGACAGGTTAAAATATGTAGTGAGCACATAAGCTCGGAATTCCTCGTAAGATGTGTACACAGCGCATGTGTTCAATCACAGTAGCATTTAGTATAGTGCGATAAAAAAAAACTTATTTGGAAAACCGTGTAAAAGCGAAAACGTGTAAAACAAGTACCGTGTTAATCGGGGAATAGGTGTACTATGCGCTTATCCTTTCTTGGTTCTATATCATATATATTTGGGGGCATATTTTTGGGTTACTTATATGTGAATTTCTCTACTAACACTGATCATGCATAATCAATAACCATGGTCCAAACTGAGTGAAAATATCAGGCCTCCAGGAAAAAGTACATTTAATCTCTAGCTTACTTACTCTAGACTTCTACAGGAGAAACCGTATTTTCTCCTGTATTATACCGTGCTTTCTCCTGTAGATGGGCGTTCGTGCCTGAAAGCTAACGATTCCTGGAGGCCTGATATTTTTATACAATATTGATATAAGGGATTATTTTATTGAATACTCCAAACTGTCACAGCAGCGATATCATATACCAAACACAACATTCCTATAAATCAGGAAAGTTATTACATACTGGAAACATGATCCTCTCCATAGTTGACAAAGAACAGGATAAAACAGGAAAATAGAGAGATCCCAGAGACTATATACAATACTTAAGATTAGGCCCAAGATAAACCCAGCAGAAATCCATTTTGGAAGAAATACGGGCCTCAAATCCTGAACAACTGCTTTTTCAGTCTTTCGGAATTTGCGTTTATCTTTTGTTCTAAATAAACTCTTTCAGTCGAATCCGAAATATATATTGATATTAATCACGAATAAAGATGAAAATATTTATCTATAAATGTCGCCTCTCCCGTCAATTATGGACAATATTTAGGAAGTGGAAAGTTTCTGATGTCGTCGGTCGTCTGTTATTTTTATAAATAGACGAGGGCATATTTTGTTCACACTTGGTTATCTCGTGTGTCTACAAAAAAGGTCACTGTGTATAAAATATCATACAAAGTTATTGAAATATTTCTTCCATACAAGGGGATATGTAAAATAGTGCTCTCAATAGTGCTTTAAATATTTTAAGAGAGAATTTAGCAAAAATAATTATATTAAAATAAATTAAGAACTTGGATCGAGCAGCCATGTAAGTAAATATTGTGTGGAATTTCCCAAAAGATGTCATTTTATTCTCTATACGTTGCATCTCTCTATTTAAATACTGATTTATTGTGTCCTTTGTGCTTAAGAGTAGTCGGAATTGAATTCTTATTAATATAAAAGATGATTTTTATATATAGGAAATTGCGATTAATATATTTGAAAGAAGGTGAAAAAATAGTACAAATGTGATATTGTACTGGGATAAGATAAAACTCCAATTCTGGAATAATTAAAAATCAATGAATAGTTGATATTTATTCCGATAGATGGCGCAAGCCATCAGCAGTTTTTAGTTGCCCGATAAGATGATGCGCCTTTTTTTTTTCTTATATTTAAAAGAGTTTCAAAATCTTTCAGGAACTGTTTCTTTTATTTAAATTGCGGTGATTTTTCGAACTTTTATTCTTCAAGAAGCCAATAGACTGTCTAGGAATGTACTCCTATATATAGAAATACTCTTTTTCGATTGTGTTGACATTTTGGTGATTTTTTGGATTGTTGAAGAAAGAATAATTTTTAAGCTCGGCGTGAATTTAATAGATGAAATACAAGGTAATGCATATGATAGATTTTAAAATAAATTATGGTAGAGAAAGACGATTGGAAAAAAACCACTATTAAACACGACGTATTGTCAACCTGTCAACTACATTCTTGAGTAAATTGACAAAATATTCCTCGTTTTTTTTTATCTTTTAAATAGTCCCTCCATTGTCACTTTGTTCTTGCCTGTAGCAGACGACTTCTTAATGATAATTATCACCGTTTTGATAGTTAAGCCTCTCTATTTTTTTTGTTCGTCCTTTTGTTATTTCCTAAAATTCTCAAATCATTTGTTGAAATTATTCAACCCAACAAAGGCACACCAGCCTATTCAGAATGAATAACTTGACGATTGCTATTAGAGGATGGATGGTAAAGAAAACTGCGTATTTTATGTTCTAATTACGCTGTAAACCTGTTGAGAAAGTTATAAGTTTACATTTAAATGTAATTCTACTCTTCTAGAAGCTAATTTCCATAGTTTGCTTAAATAACATTTTTAATATTCCACCCATCAGTGTAACATACACTGCGTACCATTGAAAATGGAACACCAAGAAATAGTGGCCAGAAAATTATGCAAATTTCAGGGTAGACGCGCCTAACCGAGTTATGCAAATGATGTAAAATGCGCAGCTCTCGTGCGCACATGGAGTAAGATAAAAGGGAAGGAACTTGCAGAAAGAACAGTATTCGTGTCGTTATTTATTCAAGGAAAATCATTGTAGATATTTTGTTCTTGTGTTAAAAGACACGTGTAATAACAGAGAATGCCAGGTCATCGTAAACGGAGGCAGTTCAAGCAGACAGACGCTTTTACGAGGGGCATGGTGATCGGACTGAAAAGGGCAGGTTGGTCCATACGTCAAATCGCAGCTGATACACACCTTGGTGCGTCCACGGTGCACCGACTGTGGAGAAGATGGTTGGAAAAAGGAAATGTGGCAATTTATAGGAATTTCGGTGCAACCAGAGTGACGTCAGCACGTGTGGATCGGCGTATCCTTCGACAAGCAGTGGCGGCCCCACAAGCCACTTGTACCGCCATCCTGCAACATGTTCAAGACACCCTAGATCATTCCATCTCGACCAGAACCATTTCCCGTCGATTGGTTGCTAATGGCTTGCACTCATGCCGTCCGCTAAGAAGACTGCCATTGACCCCACCGAATAGGCGCCAACGTTTGGAATGGTGCCGGGCTAGATCGACGTGGATGACGGAATGGCACAGGGTCGTGTTCTCAGATGAGTCGCGTTTCTGCTTGTCCAGTGATAGTCGCCGTGTACGCGTGTGGCGTCGACGTGGAGAAAGGTCCAATCCGGCAGCAATTGTGGAACGCCCCACCGTGCGACAACGTGGAATCATGGTTTGGGGCGCAATCGCGTATGATTCCAGGTCACCTTTACTTCGTATTCAGGACACTATGACGGCCCAACGATACGTTGATGATGTGCTGCGACCGGTGACACTCCCCTACCTTCAGGGGGTACCCAATGCCCTTTATCAGCAGGATAACGCCCGACCGCACACTGCTCGCATTAGCCAACAAGCTCTGCAAGATGTACAGATGCTTCCCTGACCACCGTACTCTCCTGATCTCTCACCAATCGAGCACGTCTGGGACATCATTGGACGCCGTTTGCATGCCTTGCCACAGCCGCGTTCAGAAGACGAACTGTGGCAAATGGTTGAGAGGGAATGGAGAGCCATACCTCAGGACGCCATCCGTACTCTGATTGACTCTCTACCTAGACGTGGTCCTGCGTGCATCGCCGTCCGCGGTGGTCCTACTTGCTACTAAGCCGACGCCGTTCTCGCTCTGTATTATGACTATCATTTTGAAATAAAGATCACTTATTGTTCGTCCCTGTCTCTCTCTGTCTGCCGAGTTTCATCACTTTCTGGCCACTATTTCTTGGTGTTCCATTTTCAATGTCACGCAGTGTATATTAGCATAATCGTTCAATACAGTATTAGAGTCTAAAGAAGCGGTCTGGTGGATTAAATTGGCGAAACAGAAGGGAGGATTCACCACTGATGAACCAAGTCCTCCCAATATAATTTTAATCGCAGTAAGGACAGTAAAGGTTTGGTATTTTTGTGAAAAAACACTCGAGTCTTATAATTTTCCAATTGTTATAGTTAGGAGTGTTGATTAGTACGTCGCGCTCTTCATATTTGAAACTAGTTCTACTGATATTTTTAAATGTTTTTATTCAACTCAAAATGGCTCTGTAGCAAGCGTTCCATAAGCCTATCCCGCTTATTGCACTGAGTTCTGGTCAATGGTCTCAAATTATAATTTTAGATTTCAGACTTATTGCGCTGGCAGCCTATTGTAGTTAAGGTTCCAAATCGTAGATTTAGAATTTCTGCTTATAAGATTATCCCATCTATTTAGCCAAGTTTTGGTTATGCTCTCGAATTGCCTTTGCGGGAAAACTATTTGAAAATCGTTATGAAAATGCCTGAAGTCAAACTGGATATCGGAATAAAATAAACGATACATATACATATATTAGATAATAAACGGCATATATTGGATTTAATAAAATATTTATTTTGCCAATATTTCGGCTGGCTGAACGCCAACCTTTATCGAGGCATCACATTTTTTTTCATACATATTATATACATATATACGTGCCAAAGGTTTCATCTCTCCCTGCAGAAATGCATTGAAACAATGCAATTGGTTTATTACCCTATTGCAAGATCTAATGGTATATATAAAGAATTAGCCAACGCAACACAATTTTGGCAAATTAAAACAGAACGCCAACCTGTAATACCTTAGTTTCGGGCTTTGTTCCTCAACAAATCTGGTGTTGTGGCTCATTATTTATCCCAACTATTACGTTTTGTACTGGAGTGATAAGCTAAATACATTGTTTTAAAGCAAAACGAAAGAGGCGCCGCATTTGGTATATGACAATCATCCTCCCCAAATTTATATTTTTAATATATCTATAGATAGTGATAAAATTTCTTGAGAGAAATATATCAAATGTAATATAAAATTATTTAAATTATAAAATTTATTTGAAAGCTTAAAAAATCAAAAACTTAACTAAAAGGCGAAACCGCTTGGAGGGTTCCCCACTGGTGAGCCAGGCCTTCCCATCAATTTATCATTGCACTAATGGCAGTATAAAAAGAATCATACGCGTCTAAAATAGAAGTTTCGATTACTTGTAGTTGACTTGTAGTTTCGATTTCTCATTACAGATGGCGCGCCAATGCATCAAATAATATTTTATAGCAAATGAACACATTGAACGCGAAATGTTTCTTCACACATAAAGCAAATTTCTACTGTCCTTACTGCGATGAAAAATATTGGGAGGGCTTGGATCATCAGTGGTTGTTGATATTTATAATTTAAAATGTTCATTTTTCATTCTATGATTATATTAATCTGTGGATTATTTTATTCTGTGGTGTAGATTATGTGTATATATATATGTATTTTCTTTGAGTGAGAGTGGTTGAGAATCTGTGTGGAGACGTATGAGTTTCTAAAACTCTTTTTATAGTAATTTGACTTCATTGTAATTAGTGTCTTTAATAAAGAAGTTTTTTACTTATAATAGAAAATAATTATTAAGATTCTCCCAACAGTGGTGACCCTTCCCAGCGGTTTCACCAATTTAATCTACCAGACCGCTTTTTATAGCTCTAACTAGCCGAATGACCCAATTACCCGATTGAATGTTTTGATTCAAATACTATTTGTTACAATTATAATTTGGCGCCTTAAATAAATGCATATTTTAGTTAATAACTATAGCCTATGTGCTTTATCTATGTACTGTTGGCTTCCGTAGGCGTCTCTTACTGGGAAAAAGAAAGAGAGGATTCCATTTGGTTATTAACTAATATATGCATTTATTTGAGGGGCGACCCGCTCCAACACAATAGTTACAGAAATGGGGGGGGGGCATGATGGAAGGGGGGGGGGGGGGGCAAAGGTGGCGTGATCGTAGCCGACCAATAGGAGGGCGCCATTCCAAAAAAAAGCAAACCGTGACAGAGGCCACGCATGACGCTCGTAACTGTATATAGAATACTATTTTAAATCCTTCTGCTTATATATGCTACACTGAAGGGTCGAATAGCGCTGGGAGAGTTCACCATTGATAAGCCAAGCCCATTAATATTTTTTCATCGCAGTAAGGACAGTAGAAATTTGATGTATGTATGAAAGAAACATTCGCGTCTTAATGTGTCCATTGGCTTTATAAAGATGGCGCGTTTTATGGCTTTATATTAATATTTTTATGGATATATTTATTAAGATACATAATATACAATACAAGATACATGTAATAAACATTGAAAACACTTTTAAAATATGCCAAAACCTGAATGGTGATTTTAAAAAATAATTAAAAAGTTAAAAATCGTATTTAAACATTTATCTATTTAAGCCATCAGCAACTTTCAGTAGCACGATAAAGAGATGCCTTTTTAAAAATAATTTATGCACCTTATCCCTATACAATAACACATTTGTATTCTTTTTTCACATTGTGTCGCGGCCTTACGCAAATCTGGCTTTAACTACCCGTTTCCTGATTTTTCAAGATGCCTGGATGACCAGTTTTTTGGTATTTGAGGTACAGCTTGCACCACGCTGATGAGGGCCAACATATCGAAACGCGTCCGTGGTTAGCTTTTCTTTATTAATCAAGAATGGGTATTTGGCCAAATCTGGAATAATTAATAATCAACGAGAATAGTTGATATTTATTCGGATAGATGGCGCAAGCCATCAGCAACTTTCAGTTGCAGAATAAGGAGATGCTTTTTTTTTATAATTTATGCACCTTATCCCAGTACAATATCACATTTGTACTTTTTTTCACATTTATCACTTTGTTTTATTTAAATAATGTGACCATCTTGTGATCCCAACAGTTCTAAAAATTTATGACAATAAAAATATTTAAAAAGATACATTAAATTTTTAAACCCATTATAGTAATTAAAAATTTTCATGCAATTTTAGTAATTACGAGTGACGTGATGTCTCATTATATTTTTTTCAAGTATCTCACTTTAAAATAATTATATTCTTAAAGAAAAAAAAAACGACTCACTTTTTCCTTATTATTAAATAAAGGGTAAAGTTGGGTTATATATAAAATTTATATTTCAAGATAATAGTAAAAAAATTGCTACATTGTCATATTTAATAAAGGTATCGTTTGATCTTCCCTATTTGTTTTTATAGAAAATGGCTGCAAGTAAAGTGCAGACAATACATTTTCTTTTATATAGCTTTATTTGATATATAGTTTAGCATTCATTCAAGTTTCATTTTCTTTTATCCTGTGTCAAGTTTACTATTATTTCTTTTATTTGATAATATATAAATATATTTAGTTACATTCATGTTACAATAGTTTACAACTTGATTCGGAATAAGATTGTGTCATTGTTTATTAATTGCAATTATTATTATTTTCAGTATATTATGATGCATTAGAGCACCATTTGTTATGAAAATTCGAATCTATTATAGACGCGTATGATTGTTTTAAAATTAAACAATTTATACTGCCCTTACTGCAATGGAAAAACCCCCCCCTGGGAGGGTTCACGACTGATGAGCCCCCCCCTCCCATTAATTTTTCCATTGCAGTAAGGGCAGTAGAAAATGTTTAATTTTTAAAAGAGTGATACATGTCTATAATAGTTTCGAATTATTTTCAGTATATATAAGGCTTCTTAAGGAGAACTAAACAAGCTTCCAGTGAATAATTTTCTTTTTTTTTTAATTTAATTTTTCTTTTCAATTTAATTTTTCTTTTCAATTTAATTAGATCTCTCTCTAGATTTCAGAGATGAAAGCCCTTCCATATCGTAATTTCTACTTTAGAAAGGCTTTCATGCCCGAAAGCTAGAGATCTAAATTAAAACTTGAAAAAAAATCTCTGGAAAATAGATGATTTCACCTTAATATTGATATAATGGAGAAGAACTGCGTTCTACATTGGATTCCTGTCCATGTTATGATCGGGGGTAATGAGATGGCAGATGAATTAGTAAAGGAAACCAGAAAGTTGAGCCAAAGGAAAGTAAAAATGTCAGTATTTGACGCTGATGCTTTGGAAAAATACAAGATAAATCAGCAAAAGATAAGGAAATATCAAATATGCTAAATAAATTGAGTGAAGAATTACAAAAAAATAATAATAATAACAAGACTCAGAAAGAAACACTACAAAGGGATGACAATACATCCAGATGGCACAATAACCTACAGGACATACAACAACTGTCCTGGTGTGGAACTAACACCTACCCACATATTCACATGTCCATCAATGGCCGCAGCCTTGCAGAAAATTGACATGGACCCAAATTAGCAGATTTACACACCCATGATAGAGGACATTGTGACTGCTGTGATAGAGATGCATGGGGACATCTGAGGCTCTTCATTGGACACAACAACAACAACAGAAAATTGACATGGACCCAGATTAGCCGATTTACACACCCATGATAGAGGACATTGTGACTGCTGTGATAGAGATGCATGGGAGCATCTGAGGCTCTTCATTGGACACGACAACAACAACAGAAAATTGGCATGGGCCCAGAGAAGCAGCTTTTACACACCCAAGATAGAGGACATTGCGACTGCTGTGATAGAGATGCATGGAGACATCTGAGGCTCTTCATTGGACATGAAAACAACAACATTATAACAATGGGTATTTTATTGAAGTATATGGTTCATAGAAAGATATTTTAACTAATATATTTTAAAGAGCGGCGTTTAAATATGATGCATTTATAATTTCCAATGAGAGAGAGATTATCTATTCCATTACATCTAATGTTGTTGTTAGTGTCCATCAAGTCAAGTTGGACGGTTGATAACTATATGGACTAATATTGTATAGCAACTAATATACATTTTTTCAAACAATAAAAACAATTGTTTAAACTGGCGAAACCGCTGGGAGTGTTCACCACTGATGAGCCAGGCCCTCCCTTTAATTTTTCCATTGCAGTAAGGGCAGTAGAAATTGTTTGATTTTAAAAAGAATCTTACGCCTTTAAAATAGTTTCGAATTTTAAAAACAATTGTCACCTATTTCAGGCGCGAATATATTTATTTTTCAAATCTAGGATTTATAGTGCTTTCTGCGATGATAAATATTTGGTTGAAATTATTTTGTAGTAGGAAAAACAACAAAATATATTTTTTTAAATGCTTCGCACATTGACCTATTGTCTTTAAGAAAAAGGCATCTCCTGATCGTGCAACTAAAATTTGCTGATAACTTGCGCCATCTGTCGCAATAAATATCAACTGATCGTTTATTTTTAATTATACCAAATTAGCCAAATATCTATTTTTGATTAATAAAAAAAAAAGCTAACCACGTACGCGTTTCGGGCTGTTGGCCTTCGTTTCATGATTTTTCAAGATGCAAGTATGAACAGTTTTTTTTTTCATTGAGCTTGCACTACGCTGGCGAGGGCCAACAGTCCGAAATACGTATGCGGTTAGCTTTTCTTGATTAATAAAGAATGGATATTTAGACAATTTGAAATAATTATAAATCAACGATTGGCTTATATTTATTCCGAAAGATGGCTCTAGCCATTAGCTTAGTTGGCTTTAGTTACACGATCATGAGATGTCTCTTTCTTAATTTATTTACTTAATACCCTAGTACAATTTCATACTATTTTTCCTATTGCCTTTAGTTAAATAAATACCGGATGATCATTCTACTTGTAAAATGGTGACATTTATTAACTTTAAATATATTCTTGTAGGGGTGTAGACAAGGTACTTGGTTACCCTTAGGACAAGAGCCTTGCACTAACTAATTTATTAAAGCATAGGTTATATAAAGATTAAAAAAGGGAAAGAGAGGAAACAAAGAGGTTACATCCTCCGTAGAAGGTAAACAAGCAACAGCGTCGTTAGGCTAAACTTTACAGTCAGTAGGAGGGGTGGGGGGCCGACGTCATCCTTCCGGTCACGTGTTATACTTGAGTGGCGGCGCTTGTGTCCAACATATATTTACTTTAATATATGTCTACTAGGAATACCTTTTTATGGAGCATTTGTTTAAGAGCAATATTTGGAATGTGTATCTACGTATATCTATGTCCTCAAAGCTTATTTGCATAGCTTGCTCCAATAACTTAACCATGGATTACTCGTTATTGCGGGATATACAGGCGAATATATTATTTGAACGGTATAATACTGGGTTTTCGTCATTGATGAGCCAAGCCCTCACATTAATTCATCTTCTGCTATAATATATGTATGCAATTTAAAAGTTGGTAAAAAAACATCTACAAATAAATTGAAAAGTGTATTGCTATTTATAAAAATTAAAATAAAATTTTAAAAAAAGTTCAAATTCCATATTATTCCAAATATATATCGAATTAACTTTCATGTATTAATTTAAAAAATACAACTAATATATATTTAATATTCATAATATATTTTTGGGATTTGCTCATATAATTTCAACATAGAACTTCATGTTCAAATCAATAGGCTTGAGGGATAAGTCTCTTTTGAATACATTTATTTCAAGCTTTCGGGCTCAACCGCCCTTCGACAGGAAAAATTATTTTAACTACTAAAGTTTTCAGATCCAATCTAAATATAAATTTAAATTTGTGAGACGCCTGTGTCTCACAAATTTAAATTTATATTTAGATTGGATCTGAAAACTTTAGTAGTTAAAATAATTTTTCCTGTCGAAGGGCGGTTGAGCCCGAAAGCTTGAAATAAATGTATTCAAAAGAGACTTATCCCTCAAGCCTATTGATTTGAACATAATATTATGGGATTACCTATTAATAGAACTTCATATATATATATTTATTCAAATAAAGCGTTAAACATACATATTTGTGCGTATGAAGATAATTAGAAACCTTCGCCTCTACTTCTGCTACATATTTCTAAGAAAGTTACATAATATGTTACATAAGTGCGCTAGAATTCAATCAAAATTAAATTGAGATACAAGAGTCACAAATTAAATTTTTAATTACAACGTGTTAATTGATTTTTAATCAAAAAGATCAAAAATCGATTACTAAACGATGTATTGGGTTATTAAAGGTCATGTACCTCATTTTCTTCTTCTTCTGGCTGACTTGACACTTTCTGGTTGGTTGACTTTTGACGCCGTGTGCAATTAAACATCGTGTGCTGAATATTTGGGCACACAGCGCCTCTTTTTATAAATTTTAGCTTACACTTAATAAGTGTTATATAATAAAAATGTAATTGGAATAGCATTTTTTGTTATTGAATAGTGACTTTATTCTATCAGACGACTTAAATTCATCATATATGGAAAAAATATTAAGTTGATATTTCAGTGACACTTTGAAGAATATAGAAATTTCTAGAACATTGACCCGTTCAATGAACTGGTATATAATGAACAATATTTCTAGTTTTAAACTGTATTCAAGTTTTTAATTTAGTAATTCTCAATGAAATTTATGTCTTTTAATACATGTTATTGTTTTGTTTTTTGTTCAATTTAAAAAATAATAATTAAATTTAAGAATCTCTTCAATAAAATGACCCTTATATCAACATCGAGTAAAATGTATTAGACCTTCAGGATGAAGTATATTTTTGAAATATTTTCACTCTCAAGCTTTCGGGCACGAACGCCCTTCTACAGGAGAAAACATGGTAGAAAACATAGTATAATTATACCACGTTTTCTTCTGTAGAAGTGAGTTCGAGCCCGATAGCTAGAGAATAAAAATGTTAAGAATCTCTACTATATTTATTTGTACCGTATCATGTTTTCTCTTCATTTGACCAACTTCACTTTAAAAATTTAGAAGGTCTCAGAGGAAAATCCCTTTTCCAACCAAAAATAAATCATATTAATCAAATATTTGTCTAATTTACCTTTCTTATTTCAGAAAATGATAATGATTAATTTACCACAATATGATTGATGAACAGAAACAAGATTCGTTCGGAAAAACATTCACCTGAGGAGTATGTATTAAAATAAACAAATCCTGGCCGCTAACCTTATCATTTTAGATAACAGAGCACTCTCTAGTTCAAAAATAAACTAAACGTTAATTTAGATTTGTTCCAAAATATTTGATTAACCCATTTTCTTGATAAAAAAAGAAAAGCCGGCCAGGTACGCGTTTCATTCTTTTGGCCTTCGTCAGGGTGATGTAAAGTGCATCTAAACGAACATATATGTGATCCAAGAGGTTTCCGAGAAGTGTCAAGAAATAGGTATTTAAGGCCGAATTTGCGTAGATGCATCCAACATGTGAAAATGTGAAAAGAAAAAGGTCAGTTGTGGATATTAAAAATAAAAACCTATGAATAGATCGTCCAAATATTATTTAAAAAAAACTTAAATCAACGTTCAATTGATTTTAGCTCCACTAGATGACGTTTTGTCATTTAAAATGCCCATTTAAGTGGTCAGAATATGCCTTTTATTTTAATTTTTGAAGGTCAATCATTTACATCGGAACTACTTGATAAATTCATGAAGGTGTAGAGATGAAGTTTAAAATATAGGCTCTATTCACGATTCATATTCATATCAAATCAAAAACTAATTTTGATATTTTGTGATAGAAAAGTGAGAACGAAGCTTTATCACTGATAAAATACTGATAAGGTACCCATTGTTAAAACGATATTAACAATTCAATAAAACAATCCCTTATATCAATATTAATGGCAAAATATTCGACTTCAAGAGAAAATTCTATCTTTATTTTTTATTTTTAAAAAGAAACTGTTGAATTCCAATTGATTACACACAGCGCTCAACGTTAATTATTGTTTAATTAACTACAAGGTAAAAGGATTATATATAGATTAAATGGTAAAAATGGAGAAAGAGAATATGTCAGCGTGGCGACGCCGCAGGTTACATCAACAGGAAGTGACGTCAGCTCCAGGGTTGCCGAGCCAACCTTAGAAGCGCCTGTGATATTTTAATCTTAATATAACAATATTCTTAGGCAAATCATCACTCAGGTAAACTCCGGGCGAAGCCGTGAACATTCACAAGTTTATAGTTAACAATAAAAGTTGCACAGATCTCAATCTATCTTATTTACAGCCAGGAATACTTGCAAGGAAGAGTAAGTGCTGCAATTTATCCAAATCAACGTCGATGCTGACTTTAATTACTTGTGATTTTTTGTTAATTAATTATATATTTTCACACCATTGTGTCGGATGCAATGTTTAGAAATTAACGCTGCCACTGTAAACAAAGTCTATAAGTCATTGTTGTTACTATTTTATTAAATTGTTTATGTTAGGTAAAAAATACATGTAGAATTTAATGGTATAATTTATTTTTTTATATTTTAATTATTTAATATTGATTGCGAATACTTTTGGAGTAAACCTTGTATGTCCTTCAACAAAAGTCAATTTAAGCGTATGAGGTATTTTATACACTGCGTGACATTGAAAATGGAACACCAAGAAATAGTGGCCAGAAAGTGATGAAACTCGGCAGACAGAGAGAGACAGGGACGAACAATTAGTGATCTTTATTTCAAAATGATAGTCATAATACAGAGCGAGAACGGCGTCGGCTTAGTAGCAAGTAGGACCACCGCGGACGGCGATGCACGCAGCAACACGTCTAGGTAGAGAGTCAATCAGAGTACGGATGGCGTCCTGAGGGATGGCTCTCCATTCCCTCTCAACCATTTGCCACAGTTCGTCTTCTGAACGCGGCTGTGGCAAGGCATGCAAACGGCGTCCAATGATGTCCCAGACGTGCTCGATTGGTGAGAGATCAGGAGAGTACGGTGGCCAGGGAAGCATCTGTACATCTTGCAGAGCTTGTTGGCTAATGCGAGCAGTGTGCGGTCGGGCGTTATCCTGCTGATAAAGGGCATTGGGTACCCCCTGAAGGTAGGGGAGTGTCACCGGTCGCAGCACATCATCAACGTATCGTTGGGCCGTCATAGTGCCCTGAATACGAAGTAAAGGTGACCTGGAATCATACGCGATTGCGCCCCAAACCATGATTCCCCGTTGTCGCACGGTGGGGCGTTCCACAATTGCTGCCGGATTGGACCTTTCTCCACGTCGACGCCACACGCGTACACGGCGACTATCACTGGACAAGCAGAAACGCGACTCATCTGAGAACACGACCCTGTGCCATTCCGTCATCCACGTCGATCTAGCCCGGCACCATTCCAAACGTTGGCGCCTATTCGGTGGGGTCAATGGCAGTCTTCTTAGCGGACGGCATGAGTGCAAGCCATTAGCAACCAATCGACGGGAAATGGTTCTGGTCAAGATGGAATGATCTAGGGTGTCTTGCACATGTTGCAGGATGGCGGTACAAGTGGCTTGTGGGGCCGCCACTGCTTGTCGAAGGATACGCCGATCCACACGTGCTGACGTCACTCTGGTTACACCGACATTCCAATAAATTGCCACATTTCCTTGTTCCAACCATCTTCTCCACAGTCGGTGCACCGTGGACGCACCAAGGTGTGTATCAGCTGCGATTTGACGTATGGACCAACCTGCCCTTTTCAGTCCGATCACCATGCCCCTCGTAAAAGCGTCTGTCTGCTTGAACTGCCTCCGTTTACGATGACCTGGCATTCTCTGTTATTACACGTGTCTTTTGACACAAGAACAAAATTTCTACAATGATTTTCCTTGAAGAAATAACGACACGAATACTGTCCTTTCTGCAAGTTCCTTCCCTTATATCTTACTCCATGTGCGCACGAGAGCTGCGCATTTTACATCATTTGCATAACTCGGTTAGGCGCGTCTACCCTGAAATTTGCATAATTTTCTGGCCACTATTTCTTGGTGTTCCATTTTCAATGTCACGCAGTGTATAAACCAAACTAACCCAAGAAAGATGGTGGATAATATAAGATATTTACTATATTTAATATAAGCTTTATTATAAAAATGGTTAACATCGATAATACATCTTTTAAAAAATGTAATCATCCAACAATTAATCGATTGAATGTAACAATAGACAAGAAAGGCAGTTATGAATGGATGTTTCAATTGTTTCAAAAACCAACAATGGGCTCCCTCCAACAATGGACGTCAATTTTTAATAAAAAAGAAAAGTCCCAGGGGGGTGTCAAGAACGTAACATGATTCTGCACTCCGAAATCCGAAAAGTAAAAAGGGTAAAAAATAACCATTTGATGACTTTCAATACATTCCATTGTTTCTACCACTCAGGTGATACTCTTTGAAATATTACATTTTTACACATGTTATTTGAAATTAGTAACACACACTATATTAAAACTGCATATTTAAGCGTGTAAAAATACTCCCTTTGTAAACATCACTAGAATTAAGAAAAGAAAAGAAAAAAGGCATCTCCTTATCGTGCAATTGAAAGTTGCTGACGGCTGGCGCCATCTATCTGGATAAATATAAACTATTCGTTGATTCTTAATTATTCCAGAATTGGCCAAATACCCGTTCTTGAATAATCAAGAAAAGCTAACCACGTAGGCGTTTCGGGCTGTTGGCCCTCGTCAGGATGGTGCAAGCTGTACCTCAACGATCAAAACACTGGTCATTCAGGAATCCTTAAAAATCTTTCTTGATTTATCAAGAATGGGTATTTGGCCAATTCTGGAATAATTAAAAAACAACGAATAGTTAATATAATATTTATTCCGATAGATGGCGCAAGCCGTCAGAAACTTTCAGTTGCACGATAAGGAGTTACCTTTTTTTTTTCTTTTCTTAATTTATCCACCATATCCCATTACAATATCACATTTGTGCTATTTTTTCACATTACTAGTATGAGTTTCTTGTGCATGTGACGGATACATTAGCAAATGTTTTTATCCTAATGATTAATTTCTTTGAATTTGTCATTTTACGTTTTTCAGAAATGAATAGAATTTTACAAAAGGTCAATAGAATGTCTGAAACTAGAAAACAGCTAGGAGCGGAAAAATATATGGAAATAAAAATTCTATGTATTATGTGTATGTAAAAAGAGATATCTTCCCTTATAAAAAAAACATAAAAATGCATTATAAAACTATACATTGATATGATCTTCACTGATAATTTCAACCCAATGCACATGGATACCTTTATAAGAATCTTTATTTATTATTCCATCTTTAAATATATTCCAAATAAATGTTAATTATTAGGAAACATGTAAATAAATTTAATATGTATATATAGACAAAGCCGTTTGAAAATCATGACATATATGTACATTCATAGATAAACCTTAAGAAAGTTGTACCTTTTAACATGTACATCGGGATTCGGACAAAAATCTGAAAGATATTTGATACACAGTGACCTTTATTGGAGAGAATACACACGAGATAACAAAGTATGAACAAAATTGTCCCTGTCTCTTTTAAAAAACAGATGGCCGGCGCCATTAAAGACTTTCTACTTCCTTTAGCTTTGTGTCTATGAGTGTAAATGTTCTCTAAAATACTCGAGGAGTGTGGGGGACGCCATTTTATGAGATACCATATCCTAGGAAGAGATGCCACATGGCGGTGGACAATAAAACAACACCATAGAGAGGCTAAGACTGGAAGAGGACCGAACAGACACCAGGATAAATCTCCAACTCCTTCCTAACACGGAGTAGGGCATTCACCTTCACATGAAGTCAGAAACAACTTCTATATTTGGATGCACTACTATTAGGTCAACAGCATATGGATGTGGAAGGAAAGGTGAACCCACCTTATTACTTTTCCCATTAAAGCTTACAATGAAGGGAACAAATGGAAACGTCTAGGATCGACCGACTTGGACCAGTCTAAGGATTGATTAACCAATGGGAGCTTGTTTTAACGTAGTTCTATGGAAGAAGACGGGTATCAGCCGCGTCAAAATATTGGAAGATTGTAAACTAGAAAATTATTTTTTGATCGAAGATAAGTGTTTAATACTCAATGTATCTCTCATATGGATTGCTCCATTTTTCGTATAAATAGATATGTAAATAACTAATATGTATATAACTTTAATGCATGTCTGAAAATGCTATTATATCTGATAATTATATATATGAACACTGGCTAGATGATTGTTAACAAAGAATATTAATATTTGAGAAATAATTTTTCTCTTCAAATTGACGCCTTTAGTTAATTTGTGATAAAGAGATTCTAGATCAGAAGATCATGTTGTCTTCTTCTAACCATCTTTATATAATTTCTTTACTTCTGAAGTATCAAATGCCAAAAAAGATAGTTGAAAAAAAGAGAAAAAAATTGAATATTAAGCTTCGCAAAAGAATCAAAATGTTTATACCTTATGATTAACACTCAGAGGGGAAGGAGGTTTAGAAGGAAGGCCAAGAGAAGGACTGAAGTTCACTGAAAATTTAAAGAGAAGACCCTACGATACCATCAGATGACTAAAAACCCTACGATACAACCAAATGACTATCCATAGAAAAGACAGGAATTCCACCAACCTATATGACTAGTTGAGATGAACTAGAGAAAAACGCCAGGTCGATATATTCCAGGCAAAAAAGGTTAAGAATTATTACAGGATTAAAATCTTTTTTGGGGTTTAATACAGTTATTAATCATAGGCTTCAATCCCCTTTTCTTCTCTTTCACTTTACTTTTTTAAATATTGTTAACCAACTTTTAATTAGTTTAGCTAGAGTAAAAATATTTACTTATATTTATATGATTTGAAATATAAAATACTTCGAATGATATATTTAGTTATTTAGTTAAGAGCTCGAATGTTTGAATTACATA
>CP092869.1:45892318-45912378 GCA_030710605.1 Cordylochernes scorpioides | reverse complement strand
ATGATTTAGAATATATAGAGAGAAAATATTAATGCGCATATACATAAAAAGAGAATTGCCACTTTCAGTACATTTATATGTATACAGCAAAGAAATGCGATAGGATGATATTCATCTACAAAAGGAGGCACCTCTCCATTTAAATATGAAAAGCATTTTTCATTCATATATATTCATTTCACACATATATTCATCTAACTATGGAATCTAAATTAGGAAAATTGCTTTGATACCAAAGTTTCTTTATGTATCTGGCTCAGTCAAAAACAGAATATGCGAACATAAAGGCAATATAATAAATCAAAACAACAGATCCCTAATTTTTCAAAACTGTAGAGAAACTGGCCACACATTTGCAATAGAAGAACCCAATGTACTTTGCAATAATATAAAAAAATACCAAAGAATACTCGTTGAAGCATTGTTATCAATATAAAATAATAGCATTAATAACAAAATAGACTTGCCGGAAATTTACAATATATCCTGATATAATTTGTTATATATGAGCCGTTATGAAACATAAATACAAAATAAAAATGAAAAAGGCATATCCTAACCCTGCTCAAATGAGCATTTCTAGGTGGCAGAGCTCCATTTATAAATTCTCATGTAAGCAAGGTCAGGATATGTCTTTTTTTTTATTTTCAATATCAACACCTGACCATTTTTATATTTTTTATTATTTTAAAAATAATAATAATAAATAAAATTTCAAGCTATATGGTAATTCTTTAAATAAATAAATAAAAATAGTCAATATGCAAATACATACTAACTGAATAAGAATATATTCTAACCTCAAATAAAAAATATGAAAATTCAAACCGAATATATGATGTATATATGTATATGTGCATAGAATTTTATAATAGTTAGGCATCAGGCGGCCTTTTTTCGTTTATTTATGTTCTCTTGTAGAAGGGCAGAGATGTCCGAAAGCTTGAGACTGTGTTAATAAAATGAAAAGAAACTCATCTCCAGAAACCTTTGTTTATGTCCAGGATAGTTAAATAAATTGATATAAAATAAGGATTTAGTTAATATGATGATAATAATTTAACAAAATGATTAAAACAATCTATAATATGTACTTTATAGTTTAAAATGTACAAAGAATATTTTAATATATATCCATCTTTGCTATATATTTAACTTGTATATTATCCAATATTCAGAACCCGTATTGAAATTTAAAAAAATATTTAAATAATTATTTCAAACGCTGTTTTAATCATCTGCGTTTTAAAAATAAAAACATCTAATTGAAACCACAGAATATATTTTTTCCTATAAAATAGAAACATGAATAAATAAATAAAAAAGAAGAAAGAATGTAAAAAGTCGATATTTATTTGATTTGATTAAAATATTTCCGTAGCAGACGAAAAGTCGAGTAAATAGAAATTGAAGAAAGAGGGCGGCGCTGTATGATGTAATTTGAATCTTTTACGAATCCTTTCATTACGGCGAAGTTCTCTCCATCTTTTTCTCCTTTAGAAATGAATGTTTACAAATATTAAATAGCTAGTTTAGCCTGGGAATGAAAAACGCTATATAAATATTTCCTTGAAATTAAAGAAACTCATCTCGGAATCTATCCGTATATATTTAGAGAAATACATTCTAAAATTGAGAAACATTTCGAAATATGCAAATTTGCAAATATCAGTTTAAAATGAAAATATACTTCTTTATAATTTAATAGGTAAATCAATAAATATTAATATGAAAATAATTCTAAACCGATTAGTAATATATGCCTATCAAATTAAAAAAATAATAACAAGAAATTTCAGATATTTATAATAATTTGGCGTGCGAAAAAAAAAAGGTTATAATAATTTCAATACCATAGCTACACTCATGGATTACTTAAGGATAAACCTATGGATAAGCTTAGGGAAGTTTTCCCTTTTATCATGTATATCGAGATTCAGACAATAACTGAAAGATATTTGATACACAGTGATTTTTATTGAAGACCCCCGAGATAACTAATTGCGAACAAAATTGCCTCTTTGTCTCCTTAAAAAAAAAAAAACAATAAACGACATCAAAGACTTTGAACGTCTTGAGTTTTGTTCATGAGTGTATTTAAAATATGTTTCACCCCCTCTCCCAGAAAAAAATGAAAGAATAATCATTAAATACCATCTAATAAATAAATCTGTTTTAATAATTATGATAGTAAAGAATGAAGAAATCTACAGGTTTGTACTATATGTCTGATTTATTTATATTCTATAAGTATATATATATATATATATATATATATCGCCGAATGATGGAAGCACCGTGGACTATTGTATATATGTAAAAATATACTAATATATATATATATATATATATATATATATATATATATCAGGGAACAGGCTAAATCAATTTTTAGTTGATTTCTGTTCTACTAGATGGCGCTCTGCCTTCTGAAAAGTACATGTGCTCCTGGTCAGGTTATACCTTTTTTTATTTTTAATATATATATGTTTTGATGTATAGTCGATCCTGTAGAATGACTGTAGTGTGTTGGTTAAATGCAGTCGTTGTGACCTCAATGTTCAGAGTGGTTTCAGGCGTGAATGTATTACACCGAAGAACGAGACATGTTGGATGTCACCACAGAGATGGCGAGAGAGTGATGCCGACACCAGTCAAGGCAGGTCTGTGTAGGGGGGTCTGTCAATCATGGTCTCTCAGAGCGGACCGATTTGTTTTGAGCCAAAGTTATATTCAATTGCTTAATAATATTATTATTCATAATACCTTCTGGTAAATTCTGTATAGCATTTCCCCATAAAAGTATATCCCCAAAACAATTAAATATTGTGGAAAATAGCACAAAAGTGATTTTGTATTTGGATCAGGTGGATAAATTAAGTATTCCAAGTACAAATTCAATTTTGTACTATTTTTCACATTGATTGGCGTTCTCACGCCCTTCCAGCCTAAATACCTGTTTCATGGTTTATCAAGATGCCCCAGAGATCACCTTTTATGGTCATTGAGGTACAGCTTGCACCACGCTGACGAAAGTCAACATCCCGTAGCGTACGTGGATAAGGTATTTGGCCAATTCTGGAATAATTTTAAAAATCAACCATTAGTTGATATTTATTCTGATAGATGGCGCAAGCCATCTGAAATCTTTATTTGCACGATCAGTAAATGTCTTTTTTTCTTAACTAAATATTGATTTATCATGGAATTTCATCATTTAAACATACGACTTTTTGCTCGCGAGACCCTGTGAATATCAAATGATAAAGAACCAAGCACCACAAAGAGATATTTAGTATCAATATTTAAGGAATTCTGACCATTTTATATATAGAAATCTTTTATATCTCCCGGTGGTATTGAGAGGGGGACGATGTTATAAAAAAGTCTGTCAAAAGAATATCTCAATAACAAAGACCAAATCTTTTTAAAAGGAAAGTTTCTTGTGTGCTGAAGTTTTTGCAGTTTTTCTTTATCTCTCTGAGAAACTTGTCTCGACCCTTGAGCTGAACTGGTGCTTTCTATTTCAACAGTAAATTACACAACTCCTGAATATATTTCAGTAGTCTGCTTTAAAGAACTTAATGGAAGAATGCCCAGGTTTTATCCGGAATTTTTCCAAGTCGTTGTTTGCTCCTACGATGTTGAATTAACTAAAATATAATTTATTATATATTATTATTATACCAGTGAGTAGTAAATAGTAGTAGCGGCTATATAACGAATTACTAACATATAATAATTGTCGCGAAATTTGTTTAGAGTGAAATCAAAGTAATTCTTTATTACTATTAATCATTTCGGGATAATTTACATATAACTAGTTCCATATTATGACAGGGACTCCTTCTATAATCATATACAGCGTGAAAAATATATTGCGAAAATGTATATGCGTAACAAACATTATACAAATTTGTTTTTTTTTATATAAGGTATAATTGTATGAAATTAAAATTTTTATATGTGCTCTATTTTAGATACAATTTAAATATTAGAATTTAAATATTTATTTGAAAATCTTTTGATTTAAAGGAATATTTCTTCACATAACTGTGAAAATTTTATTTTGATATAGTATATATAGGGATATACTTTATTTAAAGAGTTTGAATTTTTTTCCGGGAGTATATTGATTTATAAATATAAAGGTCATCCCTACCGTTACACAAAATAGACGTCAAAGCTAGACGCCATTTATTGACCGTATCTGCGGCCTCGAGTCGGTGACAAAGTCACAACACTAGCTTTGGCAAACTGAGAAGCGCCCACCAAGAGAGAAACAAAGGTTTGAGACTAATAAAGTTGGGTACCTCTTCTGTGCTACGTTTTTTGACTGTGCTGTTCTCCATAATTTGTGGAAAGCTATTGCATTGGTTATTTTCACTACTTTTGCCAATAAAAAATATGACGGCTATCATGTTTCAAAGACTACCAATTTAAAATAAGCTTTTAACACTAGAGTGAACATTAGGACAAGTGAAACCCCGCCTTCGCCGGTCCCAAGCCCGGATGTAAAAGGAAGAGTGGAGAGTAGTAAGAAGCTCACTAAAAAAATCTGGTCTCAGCTGGCCCGGCTGATAGTACCCTGTAAAGGTTCCTGATCCAGAAATACAGGATGAGCAGCGTCTGTATTTCATGTTAGAAGCGGTTACGCATGGTGTCTGTGTCTAATGTCAGAAGCGACCATTTCATATTGGAGATAAGTCGGCCTGCTACTGAGTAGTGCTCCCAGTCTTAATGACAAAAGTAGACGCATTATACTTCACCAAACAATTATATATATGTTATATAAAGGTATTATTTAAAATGTTATATTAAAATATTTTATTTAAAATTATGTTAAATTAAAGTATTATTTTATTTAGGGTTGTATTTCATCAATTCAAATACTCTGCTTAAATCGACCGCCAGAGGTCATACTTCCCCTATAAAATCTCGTTGTTGTTCTTCCCCGCTGGTCGGCTCAAAACTTTTGTACATTATGTAAATAAGCTTTTCATTTTTTTTATTCTTACGCCTTAAGCCAGGCAGTACTTTTATCAAATTATGTTTTCTTATATATTCTATAAGCTCAATTAAAGCTATTTTTAATATTTACTAGTTTTATTATCATAATTTCAAGATTTTAGCCACGACTGCACCGCCATTACCATAATCCTCAACATGATCTAAATTCAAGCAGAAAATCAAATCTCTTTACTTTACATAGCCCGATACAAACAACCATAGCATAATCATCGAGATGATCTAAAACAACAGAAATCTTATTTTTTTTAATACAAGATATATATATACGAGGTGTGTTCAAAATGTATCGAGAATTTTGAATTTTCGCGGGTTACGTATATTCGAATTTCGATCTTTTTGTGGCTTTATGTTGGTACTCATGTCTCTCACTTATGCCGACAAGCTCGGCCATTTTGAATGTTCACTTAATTGTTGACAGCTGCTTTGCTCGCAGGTGTTTTGGATCGTCTTCGATTTTTACCGTTTTAAAAAAATGGGTCAAAGAACCTGTATCAAATTTTGTGTGAAAAACGAAATTAAGTGCGCGGATGCATTCCGAATGTTGACTGTGGCATACGGAGATGCTACCTTGGACCGAAGCAACGTTTATCGGTGGTACAAAATGTTATCAGAAGGCCAGGAAGATGTGAACGACGAAGAGCGTGCCGGACGCTCGAGCACTTCAACAACAGACGAAAAAATTAATGAAGTGGAGAAAATGATATTGGCCAATCGTCGAATCGCCGTTAGAGAAGTTGCTGAGGACCTAAACATATCGATTGGCTCGTGCCATTCGATTTTTATCAATGATTTGGGCATGAGACGGGTCGCCGCGAAATTC
Organism: Cordylochernes scorpioides; assembly: GCA_030710605.1. Classification (NCBI taxonomy): domain Eukaryota; kingdom Metazoa; phylum Arthropoda; class Arachnida; order Pseudoscorpiones; family Chernetidae; genus Cordylochernes; species Cordylochernes scorpioides. The sequence goes on along the minus strand of CP092869.1, from coordinate 45,906,527 downwards.
GTACCAAAATTGCTCAATTGCGACCAAAAACAGCATCGCATGAACATTGCTAATGAGATGTTGGACTCTGTCCGCGACGACCCAAATTTGCTCCAGAGGGTCATAACTGGTGACGAAGCGTGAGTTTATGGTTATGACGTGGAAACCAAAACTCAATCATCTCAATGGAAGCTGCCGCACGAACCAAGACCGAAAAAAGCGCGCCAAGTTCGGTCGAATGTGAAAGTTTTGCTGACAGTTTTCTTCGATTGCAGGGGCGTGGTGCATCATGAGTTCTTGCCACAGGGTAGAACGGTCAATAAGGAATATTACCTGCAAGTTATGCGCAATTTGCGCGAAGCAAAACGCCAGAAACGCCCGGATTTGTGGAAGAAAAAATTGGCTTTTGCACCACGATAACGCCCCTGCTCACACATCGTTGCTTGTGCGCGACCTTTTGGCCAAAAACAACACACTAATGATGCCGCAGCCACCGTATTCCCCAGATCTGGCCCCCTGTGACTTTTTCTTGTTCCCTAAACTGAAGAGGCCCATGAAAGGACGACGTTACGCTACGCTTGACGAGATAAAGACGGCATCGAAGGAGGAGCTGAAAAAGATTTTTAAAAATGATTTTTTGAAGTGCTTCGAAGATTGGAAAAACCGTTGGAACAAGTGTATAATATCTCATGGGGATTACTTTGAAGGGGACAAAATAGGTATTTATGAATAAATAAATAATTTTTGAAAAAACACAAAAGTCGCGATACCTTTTGAACACACCTCGTATATCTTTTTATGAGCGCTACTCATCTCCAGCAGACACCATCTCAAGCTCCACCAGCGTAATACCATGATATGATTGAGTGGAGATAAGAAAGAAGAAGGACAAGTGCTTTAGCGTTAGTAAGGAATACTTTGAGGAATATTGAAATTGGGGATTATAAAATAAATAAGGAACACGCATTTATATATTTAAAAATGCGTTTTATCAGGATCGCCTTCGTAAAATATCGATTTAAGCAATTTGATAATGCTCCGCTATAATTTACAGAAGGGCAAGACCTTTCGTTAGATTTATTGAGGGAAAATATTTTAAATGACCTAAAATATATAATAGGAATCATAAATATAACCCTTAAAAGTGTGAACAAATAGTACAAATGTGATATTGTACTGGGATAAGGTGCATATATAAAGAAAAAAAGGGGCATCTTCATATCGTACAACTCAAAATTTCTGATGACTTGCGCCATCTAACGGAATAAATATAAACTATTGGTTGATTTTCAATCATTATAGAATAACCAGAATTCCAATTTATCAAGAATGGGTATTTGTCAATTCTGGAATAATTAAAATTAACGAATAGTTGATATTTATTTCAATAGATGGCGCAAGCCATCAGCAACTTTCAGTTGCACGATAATGTGATGCCCCTCTTTTTTCCCCCTAAGATTGTGTTTCATATAAAACTTAAAACGATAATATAAATATGGGGGTTGTGTAACTAAAAATAATTTCGTAATTCGAACCCATGTTCTTATATTTAATATTGTATCTATATACCCGGTGACTTACATTCTGATTGGCTGATTAACTCAACGCTGATTTCTTTATTAAGGTCACGTGACAGCAGAATATCAATCAGCGAATGAATAACCAACCCGATAGTAAATTCTAAAAATATATAACTAGTCTTTTTATTAATATTATTATTATTATTATCTCTATTACACATGGTACAGGCCATGATAATCATGGTTGGTAGAGGTTGGCGACTGCTTTTGCTATAAGTACACCACATGCCTATACATGTGAAAATCAAGATAATGTGAATAGAATAACTATAACATTTTTGTATTATAAAGTTTTATATGTTAACAAAGATATGTACTAATTCTTCCCTGCTTTTACACTTTGATTAAATCAATAAGGAATCAGGGCTTAGTTTCTTATTTCTTTAGTTTCTCGAGCTTTCGGGCCAACATGCCCTTCAACACGGAGATACTGAAGTACATTGAATGAAGTTGTTACTCAGGATCTCCGTGTTGAAGGGCATGTTGACCCGAAAGCTCGAGAAACTAAAGAAATAAGAAACTAAACCCTAGATTTCTTATTGATCAAATCAAAGATATGCATATACATCATTATATGTCTTAATATATTTTTTCTCAAAACTTTGCACTTTTATATTTCATTTTATTCTATAGGAATAAAATTAACTTGTACGTTGATCATTTTCTCTCCACAAGAATTCACAAATATTTTGAACTAAAAATATATTTTTTCACAGAATTAAACAAAGATAAAAATATTTATACGATGCATTAGCGCGCCATCTGTTATAAGAAATTAGAACTATTTTTGACGCGTCTGATTCTTTTTCTTTTTAATTCCATTTTATTATTACTATATGTAATTAATTTCATTGCAGTAAGGACAGTAGAAAATGTATTTATTAAAAAAAAAGAAATAATCAAACACGTAAAAAATAGTTAAAATTTCTTATAAATATTAAAATATCTATATTCATAGTAAATTCCAATTTAGAAATTTATTTTAACTTTTATTTATTTATTTCTTAACCTCCTGCTTTTATAACAATGCTCTGCACCTAATATAAAATAATAATTAAATTAGTTTTCTTTAAGAATATCAAATTTTTCGACAAAAAAATTGCATTTTCACAGAATTCCCAACTCTTTGCCGTAAGGCTAAATAAAAAATGAGATATTTTTAATACTGTGTCCAATTAAAATATTTAAAATATTTCCAAGAAAGAGAGGAATTAGCATTTCAATTAGAATTTATTGAAATTTTATATTTTTTACACTACACGGCTGTGTTGACGTTTATATAAAAAATATGCATATTTTTTTACTAAACAAGAGTTCACTTTATTAGGATAATTCTTCAAATTTTCAGTGTATTTTAATAAATTTGTGCTTTTTCATATTGTGGCGCAAATAAATAATTTATATTATTTAATTTAATTATTCAATGAAAACATTTAACACAAATTATTACAATGAATCTGTGAAATCATCATACATTTTTTTTTTATTTGACAAATCGGACGCGATATCCCAGCTTGGGATACTTGCGCCTAAATATATTTTAGCAGCTCATATACAATTCAATAACAGGACTAAAAACAAAATTAAAACTGAAAGGTTGGTTTTCATAAACAGAAAAGAAAATCTAAAATGAATTTACAAAAATTATTGAATTTTACATAGGTGTCTTTGTTATATGCAAATTCGCACATTGCTTTGATGGGATAAAAATGATTACTTCTGTAGCTGTGAAAGAATGGAATTTCGATTAATGTTATGAGTTTTGGTTTTATTTTCCACAGAAGCAGCTAGGTTCTTCCGTTGCCCCGATTTTCGCCAGAAGTCTTCCAAATCATACATGGTCCTTAGCTTGCTTGTTCAATATTCTCTTGCTGTATATAGTTGATCTGGGGCTTGTTTGATAGTTGTCGACTAGTCGTACTGACGTCATCAATAAATACTTTCACATCTAAGATATTCCAAGACTGATTTCTACGCTACAATATATTCGCTATTGCTTTGGTTTCTTGTAAGCTACCTGAGCCAATTGAAGATATCACCAGGTGTATTCGTACAAACATTTATTATCCTTCAAAATCGTGAAAAAATCAAATAAGAAAATAATGTTTATACCAGAAGAGATTATTTCCTTTTCATATTTCAACCTGTTTTGTGAAAGAAATGTATTTTATTCCTCCATCATTAAGACTAAAAGACCCGGTCAAAATCAGCTAAAGTGATCAAAGAAACTCTAGATAGGTGGTTGAGAACTAGATAACCAAGATATTCGGCCAATTTCTGGATCGTATCGCAAAGAAAACGGATCCTTAGCCTCATAATTTCATTTTAACATCTACTATATCGGAATTAATGATGATAAAATTATTAATAATATTATTATTTTGGATGACATAGCGCCATCTAATTGAACAAAAATCAACTAAACGTCGATTAACTTGTTCTATGATATTTGGTCAACTCATTTTCTTGATAAATGATCATGTGAGCGGCCAGAATATGTCTTTTTGTTTTTAATATCAAAACCTGAGTTGCTTTCTTTTTTCCCTTATTTATTCATATGAATAGCGAATTTACGCAAATTTGACCTTGAATACCCATTTCCTGATTTCTCAGGATGGACCAGATTTTCGGACGTTGAGGTACAGCCTGCACTATGCTGACGAGGACCAACAGTCCGAAACGCGTTCGTGGTTGGAATTACTTAATTCACCAAGTAAATGTGTTGGCCATATATCATGGAACAAGTTAAATCAACATTATTTTTTTTTGTTTCACTAGATGGCGCTCTGTCATCTAAAATACTCATGTGGGCGGTCAGAATATGATTTTTTTGTTTTTAATATCAACCCCTGACCTTCTTCAAGTTAAAGACATTTTGGTCAGTAAATCTTTTTTATTGTCTCGACGTTTCGACAAAAATATTTTGTCCTCGTTAGGAGCGGACAAAAATTAAAACATTTGGCAAAGCGTTAAAAATTATTAGAATATTTTTTTTTTGTCCGCTCCTGACGAGGACAAAAGATTTTTGTCGAAACGTCGAGACAATAAAAATATTTACTGACCGAAGTGTCTTTAACTTTTAAAGAACTATGAATGCCGGCCAAGCAGCCTCTATCATTACGATAACCTCTGACCTGTTTCTATTAATTTATTTTCTATATATAAATATATGTATATTTATTAAAATATAAAATATTTATTCTGTATACATTTTTTAATTCGGACATCCACAGTTTAAAGATCTCCCAAAGATGTTAGAGTAAAATAGCAAAAAATATGCCCACAAAATGGACCTAAATATGCACCACTAACCAGTCAACCCGACACCTGAAAATATTTTCACCCATTCCTGGCCATGTAAAAAGAACCTTAGTAAACTACACCTAGTAACACCCACCATAGTCTTATTAACAGGATATGGATATGTCCAAGCTGACATGGCCAGATACAACAAATATCTGATCCAACCTGTCCACACTGCCAAGAGGAAGAGCAATCTGTGGGGTATGTCAGCTACCCAGCATTCCAATTACAGCTATTCCAGACGGCTACATTCCATTGGCTGCTCTCTTTCAACAGCACTGTCCTGTTAAATATCCCAGAAAATAAACAGGCCTTGAAACACTTGGTGACTTGGTTCACTAAGGCTATCAAGTGAGACCCCTAAACTGCAGGATAGCCCGGGTAGTTGGCGATCTATGGATATGCTCCAAGAGACTGATTACCCATATGTTGCTAATACTAACAAGCATAATTGTAAATTAATTATTTTAGCGATACGGTCATTAAAAATCTATTTATTTTAAAATTATTCTAATAACAGCCTCATACAAGCTGTTTTGACGGGATGTTTCCCAGTGACAGGTTAAGACCATAGATGTTATTCATTGAAATAGTTTTTTTTTGCTTATCCCTAGTACACGTGGTACAGGACATGATAATCATGGTTGGTAAAAGTAGGCGACTGCCTTTACTGTAAGTGCACCACATGTCTACACATATGAAAAGCAGTTCGAATTTGCCCTTACAAATGTGCAAGAGCCCCGTTTGGTTACTTGCACTCGCTGGTGGGGTTTGCAATAGTAGAAAGCAAAATCACAAATAACACTAACAACTTAAAAATATTCAACCAAAAGAGTCACTTCGATCATTCATCACATTCAAACAGTAATGTCAAAATTTCAGCTGGGTTCGTATTGAAGGTCAACGAATTCACAGGTCAAAGGTCAATTCCCAAGTTCAACCATGAATATCATGAAATACCAGGAAGAAGACGTAGAAGGTTTGCGTGGAGAACACACGAGGAAGATGTCTCACAAAAGACGAACATACAATAGCACCAGAACGTGTCAAAAGCAAAACCATCCACTGAACATAATCAGTACTGTAAAGGAATCAGTACAAGTCAATATAAACCAGTAAATATTAGTTAGGTCATGTTGAGAAAATGTTTACAAGCATCGTGGATCCAGGATACAAATATTGGTTTAGAAATACAAGCATTTGGCACGCTTTTAGTTCGCTGCGTTCTCTTGCTTGAAATAATAACCGCTTTTGTGATAAATATGTACCCCATTTAAATAGATATTCTCATATGTGTAATATTACACTATAGAGGTTGTTAAAATTAAAGACACTTCAGCCAGTAAATATTTTATATATGAAAGATTTACTGCAGTCACCTTCTTCTACCCACCATGATTATCATGGCCTGTTACACGTGCATTAGGGATAAGCCAAATCCTTAGTTATTATAATAACAAATACTTATTTTTTCTTTTGTGAATCAAAGTAACACTCATGGACAAAACTTAAGGAAGTTGAACCTTTTAACATGTATATTGGGATTCAGACCATAACTCTGGAAGTTATTTAATACACAGTAATCTTTATTAAAGACACACGAGATAACCAAGTGTGAACAAAATTGCCTTTGTCTCCTACAAAAAAAAAAAAAAGACGACCGGCCACATCAAAGACTTTCCATCTCCTCAAGCAACTCTCGTCTGAAGATTATTCTCGCCAAAATTCCTCAACATTGTCATCGAGCATGTTGGGAACAATAACTCCAGAATTGGCAAGGGCCTGTCTGAACTTAAGATGGCTTTAAGCTCCTGATATGATTCAGACGTCCCTTCGGAGAAGGCTTCGTCTGGTGTAAATATTTCTCTTTATTTTAAACTAGACGAATGACCCGGGCAACGCCCGGGTTTACCCGATTAAATGTTCTATTCAAGCACTATACAAAACTGTGCGCGCGCACAGGGAAGTCACGTGCTCGCCGGCAGCCAACGGTCGGTGAAAACTTGGACTGTCCAACCGGCCGGCAGCCGGACGATTACATTTTCTCGAAGATGGGGGGGGGGGGGGGGGGCAGGGGGCAGGGAAGTCACGTACTCGCCGGCAGCCAACGGGCGCGCGCCGCCGTCAGATCGCACGCGTTCTAGAGCACGCTGCTCGTGAGCTAAGTAGAATAATTTTAATATATAGTTTTAATAATTGATTTATATATTTTTTAAAATAGCCTATCGTCATCCCCGTTATTTTTTACCTATGTATGGAAATTTTGGCCTGAATTAGTGAACTACTGCGAATTTGTATACCGTGCATACAGACCAACAAACAAACAGACAAACATACAAACATTCATTTTTATATATATAGATATAATTTTCAAATCTCATTTTGCTGTTGACCTGGTGTCATTAAACTTGTTTTTTTTTTTATTTACCTAAAAATGTGTTAGCCAATATATTGCAATATAAACGTTAAAACAACGCTTTGTTAATATTTATTCTGAAATATATTATCATCTCAAAATCCCATTTGAAAAGTGTTAAGGGCAAGAAATTTCATTCAATGTAAAAATATGTTGTATATGGTATAAAATATATTGATTTTTGACCGTAAAAATATTTATAGAATATACTATAAAACACAAATAATTCCAATATATATTTATATTTTAAATAAAAATATCACAAAAGAAATTTTTCTTCAAAATAAAAAAAAAACTAGGCTATCGTTAGAAGACTAAGCAATTAGGCTAGAGGATAGAGGAAAAATCAATAAAAAAAGATCTGGGAACGGGGGGGGGGAGATTTCCCGCCATTTGCGGGCAGAAAAATGTCAGACGATCACTTTATTTGCCTTGGATCCCTCAATCAATACATCTGGCCACGCTGCTGCGAATAAACCTCCAATTCTCTCTATTTAGGTTGGGAATATATTGGATTATATAGAATTATTACTTCTTTGTGTTATTATAATTTATTATAATATATGCACTCTATGATAATATAATATTCACATTTTAAATATATGAAAAATTGATAATATATTTTTACATTTAGATAAGTTTGTAAATGTTTTATAAAATTAGGCTAATAAACGTTGTAATGTTCAGATTCTGGCTAATTCAGTTTTACCTGAGTGTATATAAAATAAAAATCCCTTTTTATAAAATAAAATTATATTCCTTTATAATTATAGCGACATTCATTTCTCAAAAAAACCTTTTTGAAGCCAAGTTTTTTAGATATCGATATAATTTCGCCTATATTTTAGTCAGGATATGCCTAATTTTTTAAAATACTTTTATATATTTCAATTAATTTTCTTTTTATTTTTTTAAATTCCGATTATTATTTAGGTCTACTTTTATTGATATCTATAAAGTTATAACTTTATGGATTTCGAAGAATATTTGTATCTACGTATGTAGATTTCAATAAACATTATACATTTTATCTTATTTTTAGAGAATTTACATACGAATGCCCTCTCTGAATCCTTCCCAAGAGATATGACCGAATGAATATTGAAAATAGTAAAATTAGAGAGACAATGACAATTAACATATTTTTATTGACATATTGTCAATACAGAAGAGTGCATAGTCTCCACTAATTATGAGAAATTAACAATAATGAAAATTATGATAAAAACGAAAAATTGATATAAAAATACTCTAGGTACAATGACTCTAAACATGCCGCCTCAGCCACCGCTGCAGAGCTTGGTGGAAGAACGCCAGCGGGTCTTCAGAGAGAAAGAGATATTAATAGTAGTGAGAATTCGAAGCTATTATAGATTCGTAGGATTCTTTTAAAAATTAAAAAAATTCTACTGCCCCCTTACTCCAATGAAAAATTAATGGGAGGGCCTGGCTCATCAGTGGTAAACCCTCCCAGCGGTTTCGCCAGTTTAATCTACCATGCCGATGTTATATTGCATTTTTCGGTTTTACTTTTATACCGATACTGATGCTGACCTTTTGAAATTGGAATTTTGGATTAAATATGGACATAGGCCTTGAGAACAGTAAAAATATATTCAATTTTAAATAGAAACTTTTTTAAAAGAATCATACGCGTCTATAATAGTTTCGAATTCTCATAACAGATGACTAATGTGTATATAATAAATAACTAATGTGTCAAATAGTATAGTAGATAACTTTTAAGTATATTGTCTACAAATGATTTTTATCAAATTTGTACTTTTAATTCGTTCAACAATAATTAGCACATATCTAAAACCTTTAACGAACACCGTAGGGATAATGAAGAACAACGATAAACCTCTAGGCATACCACATACCATATAAACCCCAGTCTTTCTACTATTACTCCCTCTCAAAATATATGAAAATATGTAAAAAGAATGAAAATTTAAATATTCGTAGAAAAAAGAGCACAACCGGGATTCGAACCTATACAATTGTGACGCTGGAATATATGGAATATACACTAATGGGAAAACCTTTAGGAAGTGGAAAGTCTTTAATATCGCCGGTTGTCTGTTTTATTTTTCTATTTATTTTTTTAGAGGAGACAGAGGCTGTTCACACTTGATTATCTCCTGTGTCCTCAATAAAGGTTACTTTGTTAAATATTTTGAACTCTTGTTAATAATATTGTCTATATTAAATTCAAACGTTTCATTAATTTGAATAGAATCATTCTTTAGGGCTGTTGCTCTTTGATATCGGCTATTACTTAATTAAAAGGTTATAATTATACACAAGCCAATTGTAGGAAAGGTTATAATTATACGTAATCCAATTGGAGTAGGTAATAATTATATATACAATCTATTTTTAAAAGGTATAATTATATACAAACTAGGTCTTAATAACCCTTAATTCAAATTATAGAAAAACAAAAAGAGGCAACTCGAGAAAATCGCTTTTTTTTACTAAAATAAAGAAATACTCATGGCGAATAGATATAATTAGTTACTAAAATATTACTTTGTAATAATTTTATATAATAAACAAAGGTGTTATGATTATAAATATAATATTTATTTGATTAAATATATATATACACACACACACACACACACAAAGCCTTTATTAAGACATTAGTCTTATACAGATTCTCCGTACAAGGTGCAATATCAGGAAAAGAGCAGCACAGGAAACCAGTAGTTCCGCAACTATATACAATTATTAGTAATAAGGAAAAGAGAGATTTCATATGAAAGGTCGACTCCTCGATGTTTCGTCATCATTCTGAGGTGTAAGAACAATAGTTTCCAAGTTCTCTTTTCTCCCTCTTTACACCTACTGCCTTGTAAAAATTATATAGGGCCTGAGCAACTAGTCTGCTTGTTTGGGCACTGGTTAACAAATATATATATATATATATATATATATATATATATATATATATATGTATAAGTGCAAGAGGATCAATATAATATGTAACACTCTACTTAAATACATGTATTAAAGCAATGACTTCTCAATTTTACAATGCAATCTGTTCCTCATTTTCCCACAAAACTCATAGATTCTGAGAATAATTCATTTGGGTACTCCAGAAGGACGGGACTACTTTATTATAATATTTACTGAGCTTCTATAATATTTACATTAAATACGGGGGTTGGTGGAAGGATGGTCTAAACCGTTGGTTTTCGACAGCTACGACCCGGTTTCGATTCCCGAATTGGGCACTTTTTTTTCTGATAAAAAAAATAAAACTGTCCAATGGCCCCCGATTCTTGCAAAGGTCCAATCCCACCAGCGAGTGCAAGTAACCAAATGAGGCTCTGGCACATTTGTAAGTACAAAGTCGAACTGCTTTTCACATGTGTAGACATGTGGTGCACTTACAGTAAATGCAGTCGCCACTTCTACCCACCATGATTATCATGTTCTGCACCACGTGTACTAAGATTAAGCAAAAAAAACCTATATATATAATTAATAATTATTTTTTTATTTATATAAGTTTATAATTGTTTCAGAAAATTAGGTTAATGATCCTTGCAATGCCCGGATTTTGTCCAAAGTGTTTTTAACCCGAGAGTGTATATAAAAATATACTTTTTTAAAAAATAAATTATATTTCTTATAATTATAGGCACACGCTTATCAGTAAGCCTTTGTTTAATGTTTAAATAAGGCAAAATTCCTTTTAGATAAATGTATTAAAACAATGACTACAATTCGACAATGCAATCTGTTCCACATCTTTACGTAAAACCCATTGATTCTGAGAATAATTCATTTGGTCACTCCAGAGAACGATGGGGCTACATAGTTAAAGGAAGCCCCAAAGACCACAGATTCATATAGAAATAATAATGCCAAGACACCATCATTCACAAATTCTATTCAGAAAATTCTATCTAAATACATTCATGGACAAAACTTAAGAAAGTGAAGAGTCTTTTGATATCGCCGGTCTTTTATTTTTTAAAGGATAAAGAGGCAATTTTGTTCATACTTGGTTATCTCGTGCCTTCAATAAAGTTTTATTTTGCAAAGGCCCAACCCCACCGTTGATATTAAGCTACCAAATGGAGCTCTATATCACTTGTAAGTGCAAAATTGAAACTTCTAACTACATGTGTGGACATGCGGGGCACTTACAGTAAAATCAGTCTCTAACTATCCACAATGATTGCCATGGCCATTACCGTGTTTACTTTTTTTGGGGGGGGGGGGGGGGGTAGGGGATAAGTAGAAGAAAATGTTTATTCCTTAAAATTCGAAAATAAAATTCACTTGAATACTTATAATATTTATTTATTCATAATATAAAGTATTTTTAATATTTATAGTACACACACTCCAAAATAATATCAAATAAAAGCGCTTACAGTACAATGAATTGATAAAAGATATTTAAAAATAATATATATGTTTAGAAAGATAATATGATGAAATATTTAGGTCTTCAATGAATTTCTAGAAATGACAGATAAGATATGATGAATTTGAAATCACTGATTTGTCAAGAGACACTATAATTAACATAAAATATTCAAGCAGCAAGCCGTCAAATGTCTAAGATAATTATGAGACTATAATAAGTCAAAAGACATTAAAATGGCGGAGGTAAGGGCAGACGATCCTATCAAGTTATCGTCTGTAACACGTTTCTTCAATATTTAAAACTTCATTAATTAGTCTCTTCGTGAGACTCTGATTAAACTTTTATCATTCTCCACTTTACTCTAATTCCCATTTATAAAATAATTATCAAATATTTTTTATATTTTTCAAATACATATTACATATTCAACATATAAAGTCATAATTTTGAAATAAATATACTTTAAAGAAAATATATAATTTAATTTATAAATATGAAATATATTTATGAGAAATAATTAAGTGTGAAACTCTAATATAAATGTAGATATATTTTTTCGTTTTATTTCTGAATATTTTCAAGTTTTAATGTCATTTCATGCCACATCTGGTTCAAATCACATTAATAGGTACCGCTCAGCAAGAGCAACCTAGTTCATGATAATTGAAACAGTGAATAATATGTGAAGGTTATTCACATATTAAACAAATTTTAACGCGGGATTCAATCCCGTTGTACCCTCTCATCCACCGACTTATTGTCGGGAATCGAGCGTGTTACCCTCTCATCCACCGACTTATATATTACATGCCACATATACAGATTAAACACCTTTAACACATTTATACAAATTAATAAATTTGAATTTTAAACAATTAATTAATCAATTTTATATTATTTTGATTAAGCAATTCTATACCCTATATACTATTTTGTTTATTTTCCATAGTAAATGATATTTAAGAAAATATAATCACACAGAAAAATGTATATTTCAATTATAAAGGTCTTATTAGAAATATACAAATGGTAAATCCCGCAGAAGAACATATCAATATTAAAGAAGAAGAAATCACCACTCCTGTCAAAAGGTTGTCTATTTCCCAAACTCGAGGCAGTAAAGTGCCTCAACATAAAAAAAACACCATTACACTATATGCGCATATGTCTGTATAAATATTAAACAAAACATCTTCCTAGGATAAGTTTCTTGTTGTATTTTATATTCTTCTGAATAATGTATATTAAATAAAACAAGAAACTCACCATCAGAAGCCGTTTTGTTTATTATTTATATGTATTGCAAAGGATTATATTTTTCCGAACTTATATCTACATCTATGTTTCCTCAACCACATACATAGGCTGACAGTATTCCTGTTCTCTCAGAGCTTCTTCCTTTCTATGGCTGGTTTCATTTGATGGTATCGTAAGGTCTTCTCCCAGAATTGTACATTAATTCCTTTTCGGCTTTCCTACTTTCGGTCGTCATTCGATACATCTTTTCAGCAATACTTTTATCCACTAAGGTGACGGCTAAGATATCAACATGGCGGTTCTTTTCCACTGTCTTCAGAAGGTAATATTTTCCTCGATTATTTTAAAGACATATTCATTGTTCAGTCAATTGTCATATTCTTCCTTGCTCATTTTTAAGACACCTTCATTGATCAGTCCATGATCATATTCTTCCCTCAATCATTTTTAAGACAACTTCATTGATCAGCCCATGATCATATTCATCCTTGATCATTTTTAAGACATCTTCATTGATTAGTCTATTGTCATATTCCTTCTTCGGCCATTTTAAAGATATATTCATTAAACACAGTCCATGCTATTCTCAGCACCATATCTTGAGAGCCTGTAGCTTTCTGTTTTATTAGTCTCGTAGATACTCCAATTAAAGATTTTGAAAATTCTTTATGTAACTTTATATTTATACGGAAAACAAAATATTATGGTCTGGTGGATTAAATTGGCGAAACCGCTGGGAGGGTTCACCACTGATGAGCCAAGCCCTCCCAATATATTTTTTTCATCGCAGTAAGGACAGTAGAAATTTGTATTGTGTATGAAATAAACTTTCGTGCTTTTTAATCCTTTCAATATTTTCATATACCACATCTATATTTGTTTAATAGATGTACTAAATAATGTATTATTATAGTACTAAAATGTACTTCATTCTCTCAATAAATAAAATAAGAAAATGTATCATTTTGGCACAATGAATCAAATTCTTTAAGTACTTTCACAATATAAAGGTATATCTATGAAAGCATGGGGGTTCCTCTCCCGTCAATATAAACGTCAAACATAGACGCTATCTTAATATATATATATTATAAATGAATTGCCACCTTTACTGTCAAAATAAACATTAAATCTATCTATTAACTAGCTCTACAAACTAGCGGTCTCAAGACGGTTACAAAAACGTAACACACCAGCTTTGACAAACTCACTATTTTACCGTAGACCTTTTAATAGATTAACAATTTTCCGAAAATATTTTCATGATTGTATGGGCATAGG